>PVLC010030792.1:0-19268 GCA_004027655.1 Graphiurus murinus
CAGTTACAGACCTGAGATCTTGTACAATGCATTTTTTTAAATTGGGAGTCTTAGGGTACTAATATGGAGATTTGGAGATTGGCATGGTTTGAGTAAATGGATAGCCCCAAATTTTGTAATAGAGACGGTTGTGCCTTGGGTGCAGGCTGAAAAATAATTTCCAAGACAAGAGTAGAGCTACAGACAGGTTTATTTAGGAGAAAAACAGAAATACACATTCAGGGAATGTGGACTAGCTCAGGAGAGAGACTGGTACAGAGACAAGTTGATGGAGGTGCTGGCTGGCCTGGAAGAGAAAGAGAGTAGCTGGCAAGGGAAAGAGAGGTGTGCTGGTTGGCAGTCCTGGAAGGACATGGTTTTTCTTTTATAGGAAACTTTGAAAATGGTGAACAAATGCTGTCCATGGGAGGGGCTGGTGCTGAGGGTTTCTCAAGCCTGGAAAGCACCCAGGAATATTCAAGTCGCTCTCAGAGGCATGGGGTGGAGCCTGCCACTCTCCTTGCAAGATGTTTTCAGCCTGGGCCTACTGTTGCAAGCACTGCCTGCTCCTGCTTGTGCTGCTTCCAGGGACCATAGTCTGGTGAGAGGTCCCAGCTGAGACTAGGACTGCCCATGGGGTATGACCATGGAGGTTTTAGATTCAAAACACTTGTCCATTTGTCTTTCCAATTGACTTCCCCCTTATCTGTCTTCCCATTCTTTTTGATAACTGGTAGCTATCCTTTATCTCCCTTTCCCATGCCTAGGCAAGACTCCACAGAGACTGTACTCCCTGAAGCACTTCTGGTATTGCGATATTATCTTTTCTAAGGGTATTTAACTCCAGGTTTTAATTTAATCTGAACCAAAGAAGCAGTAATGACATACCCTGGAACTGTAACATCCCATCAAGTCTTTCCTGAGGAATATTAGAAGTGTAGTCCTCATCTCTACTTAAAAGGGCTAGTAAATTAATGTCCTGTTCTGGAGAACATGTCTATCTGAATTTGACTTCTGGATAATGAGATGATTTTTCCTAATTTGGTCAGTAGGCCCCTTCCTAACAGAGGTATAGGACATTCAAGCAATAGGACATTCTGGGACATAAAGAAGGAAATAGGAGGTAGTTTGAGAACCAATTTTGCAAGCAAGAAGAAAAGTAAAGTGTCTCACCTTAGGTTTACCTTCTACTCCTGCTACAGAGCACCCCCCCCCAAAAAAAAAATCCAGGGTTGAACTTAAATCTACTAATCAGAATCCGTTACAGAGTACTTTGTTTGATAAAGGCCAGATGTGTTGAGAGGACAGAATAGGCAACCCCCGTGTAGATAAGGAATTTGGTTTTCCTACCTAAGACTCCTCTGATGTAATATTGATCTGATTCCCTGGAGTTGCATGGATGCTTTGGCCCCATAATTCTACCACAGAGTCATCTTCCAGTGGTGTCAGGAGGGGCCAATGGCTTGGGTTGTCACTCAGTTGCCCTAGATGGGGACCATCAGGGTATCCCAATCACTGATGGCCTTTCATGTGGCAGTGAGCAATCTGATTGGGCCCCAAGGACTATGCATAATTTCCAAGCTTCTAGGAAGGCTCTTTCCTACATTCGCCTTGTTCAAGCTTGGGATTTTTAGCCAATCTTTTTTCCTAGTTTGTCTCTTCTGCTCTGTCACTATTATTAAACACCTTAAAGGCCTCATTAACCAGAGTGTAGTAGGAGTTTGCCATGTCTGTTCCAATTTTTGTAATTTTCTCCTGATGTGGGGGGCCGATTGAGTAGTGAAATTTGTGGCTATCTAGGTTTTCCTCTCTGCTGGGTTATAATCTGCATCTGTAGATTTTCTAAAAGCCAGACATCACTACGCCCATAATTCCAGTACTTGGGAGGTTGAGACAAGAGGATTGTAGGTTCGAGGCCATCCTCAGAAACTTAGTGGGGCTCTCAGCAACTTAGTGAGACCATGTTTCCAAATGAAAAGTAAAATAGGACTGGGTGCATAACTGAGAGGTAGAGTGCCTCTGGGTTCCATCCCTAGTACTACAATTAAAAACAAACAAAAATTTCCATCAGCTTGTTTAGGAGTATGGCTGGATTTGTATCTTTTTCTTTAGTAAATTGTCTGTACTGTCATAAGTCTGGCTTAATTATGCGCCTTTTCATGTCCTCCACTAAGCAGGTGATGGAATGCTTTAACTGTTCCCTATAGATCCCTCCTCATCTGGAATGGCATCACTCTCTACCCTGTATATGTTACTATCTGAGTGGGCAATTACCTGTCCATCAGCCATTTCCCTTGCCTTAGCAGTTATTCTAGCCTTTTCATCTGCCATGTAGTAGTGAGCAATGACTAGCATCACATCTTGCCACATACAAGAAAAAGAGCACTTCAACCTTATGAATTCATCCCAGAACTTACTGGAATTTCCTGAAAATCTTCCAATAATTCTTTGCATAGCACCAGATCTATTATGGCAAGAGGGTGGTTATATAGTGTAGCATCCTTCCCCTACTGTAGCAACCCTCCTCCCCTCATGTCCCCTGGCTTCTATCAGAGGGAAAACACCATTTGTTGGTTTTAGTTTTGTTCTAGAGTAAAGCCCCATGGGAGAGGTCAGGGCTGGCCTCTTGGCATAGGGTGGCATCAATGCCACATCAGAGGTGGCGACGGCAGGGAAAGCACGGGGGTGGGTAGGAGAAGGGTCAGGTGTCTGGCCTTGGGTGAGAAGGGGCTTATAAGAGCTGGTCATCTAGAATGTCTGTCTCTTCTGATAGAGGGGTCTTATGATGAATGGAAGCTAAACTCTACAAGAGGAGTTTGTAAGCTTAGATTCTTGATAACCTTAAAAGCCTGTGTGTAAGGAATTTTCCCATATTTTCTTTGTCTCTTACAGAAGAGGTCTACCTGTTAGATGGTGATGAAGCTTAAAGAGCCATTAACGGTCATTTTTCCAAGAGCACATTGGAGCCAAGTGGTGTTGCATAAGAAGATAAACTGGCTGGGCATGGTGGCTCATGCTTGTAATCCCAGTACTTAGAAGGCTGAGACAGGAGGCAGATTCAAGGCCAGTCAGCAATTCAGCAAGGCTTTCAGCAAGTTAGCAAGATCCTGTTTCAAAATAAAAAATAAAAGGGGCTAATGGGGTGTAGCTCAGAGGTAGAACACCCCTGAGTTCATTCCCCAATACCAAGAAAAGAAAAAGATAAATTTCTTTTTCTTTAGGTTGTCTAGCCTTAATTTTTTCCAATTGGTCTATAGATACTCTAAGGGGAAATCTTTTGGAATAATTTCATTACCTCCAATTGGATCCCTATAAATCTGATCTCTATGAATCTGGTTTATATCTGGCGGTGTAAAGTTTGAGAATGAACGTCTATATGGATATGATAGTGGCCTTCATTGAAGGCATTCTCATCAAAGATTTGCCACAATAGCATAATGGTGTCCTTGGATATTAGAGATTGGGTCCCCAGTGGTTTCTAGCCTGGAGGAATTCCCACAAGTTCTAATTTTGGCACCCATTCTAATTGAGCTGAAATCTAAGTCCCACTCCTTCCAGACACTAAAGCAGCAGACAAGATGTCTTAGGCAGAGGAGAAAGGTTGTAAGTAGAAAGACTGGAATTATAGAGGTCATCATTCAGACCACATGGGCAGTGGTATGAAGAGCATGCAATGGCCACGTTCTAAAAGAATTCGGCTGGACTGTTAAAGAAGGCCAAGAGATTCCTCTCCCCAAGAAAAGAAGAAAGAATGAAGAAACAGCTGAGCACATGAAAAAAGGGTTGTAAAATGGATGGGAGCCAGAATAGGAGAGGAGAAAGTAGAAGGGGGTGGAGGAAAGGAAGGAAGGGAGGGAGGGAGGGAAGGAAGAAGGAAGGAAGGAAGGAAGGAAGGAAGGAAGGAAGGAAGGAAGGAAGGAAGGCAGGCAGGAAGGCAGGCAGGCAGGCCACTTTGGGGACTAGGACTCCTTTTATAGGACACAGCAGTAAGGGACTGGAACCCCCTTTTTCTTGTGGCAGGGGAATCAGTCCCCTTTTTTATGCAAGCTGACCATCTACTTCAGAGGCATCAGTTCTGCTTCTTTGTTGGGGGCTTCCAGGGTGATCATCCCTGAGAGGACCTTCTGTGTCCCCAACTAAAATGGGCAGAAGAGGCCTTGTTACACACAAACATCTGGTGCCCTGACTCCAATGGAGAATTAAACATAGTTAAAGAGGAGAAAGGAGGGAAAGAGAAGAATGTCAAGGAACAGGACCAGCAGACTCCCATATGGTTAAAGTTCAAAGACTCTACCCAGGATGGCATCAAATGCCACCAGATTCCCCCTTGAATCTACACAGCTCAGGAATTTCCCAGCCCCACACAAGAAGTGGAACTGTGGCAAGTCAGGCAAATTGAGTTTATGCCCTTTTGTCCTTGAAAGGTAAGAAGGTAAAAGAGAGAGGGATGGAAAGAGGCAGGAGTAGAAACAAGAAGATGGGAAGAAGAAAGAGAGCATTGTCTGCAGGGCAGAAAGAAAAAAAATTGTGGGCTTGGGAGATCCAGGCAAACCCAACATTGGACACAGCATCTTTGGAGGAAAGAAGATCTGGGCAGCTGTGTGGTCCATGGGGGATATTGCCTCTGGAGATCCCAACCCAATAGGTTTTGCCTTGAGTTTGTCTCACGTGTCCCAACAGAGTCTTCAAATGATACCAGAGGGGGGACTTGGTGCCAGGAGCAATGGAATCCAAGTCAAATGAGCACAAATATGCAGGGAAAGCTCTAATCTGAAAAAGAAAAGTGTGTGTGTGGGGGGGGGGGTTCACTCTGAGGAGAAGGGGAGCAACACATACTGAGCAAGAAATCAGTGTTACCCTGAACAAAAAGAATGAGCCAATCTTTCATAGAGTGGCTAGGAGTGGGGAAGGGTCTAGTATTCATCTGATAAGTTCTTTAGGAGATTTTTTTTATTGTAGAAAGAGACTCTTCTATCTGTTGGCATTGCCCTTCACCTGGTGTTCATGGTTAACTTGATTAAGAATAGGAGAGTAATAAGAGACACACTTCACACATCGTAAGAGTAGAGGAATAGGAAAAGACTTATCAATAGATTATTAAGGCCAGAGAGTTTATCTGCCATTTTGGTCCTGTCTGTCCCCTGTTTCAGAGCTGCACATCACACTTTATCCAATGATAGCTAGATTACAGAAAGGGTAGGAAAGTGTCGAAGTGCCACAGGGTTTCAGGAGGCCTAGGAAGAGCAAAGGAGAGAGCAGACACAATGCAAAAGTCACAGCAGGTGGCCAGATAAGATCACAGAACCAACCCAAGGACTGGTTCCAGGTGCAGTCAGGGCACTGAATTTATTCTAGGGCAGGGTCTAGATGGCAGCCAGTTTCAAAGTGGGCCACAGTCAAACACGAAGATCAAGCTGAGATGGAGCTTGGGGATGGAGCTGGGAGTTTGTCACCTGTCGACCTCATCATGCATTCGCCAGATGGTTTGATGGCAGATCAGCATGTGCTGCTGCACCCAGGCTGGGGGTGCTTCTCCTTTTATGGGTCTCAGGTAAGGAAGTTGCTTCATGCAGCTGTCTGGTGACTTTGATAAGCTCACAGGCCTGGTTTCCCTCATGTGGGTTTGATACAGCTAGGTGTCCATGTGCTTTTGATTTAATCCCATAAGTTCACAATTGACCATTTTTATTATCACAATTAATTTATCAGTCTGTGCATTATGCTGGTGCTTTGCAGCTGAGGGTTATTCTTTTAGATAAGTTCTATATGTCTCACATCTGGTGGTTATCTATTTGTCCAGACAAATTACCAAACATTCTGCCTTAGCACTTGTACTCAAACTTTAGAAGCTCATGGAAAACTGCTGTTTTATAAAATGAAGTAAATCAGGGCAGGCACAGCCTGAAAACTGCTGTTCTATACAACCTGGAGTAGCTCAGAGCGGATCAAAGCCTGGTCTCCACATATGTACTGTAATCCAGATATCATTCTCAGGAGCTATGCTGTTTTGCATCAACATCAAATGGAACCAGGCTTTCTAATGATTTCACCAGAAATGTAATGGAAACAAACATTTGTGATTTTGGCATCCTCTACCAAGAACTGGTAGGACGGTAGAAGTGACACTGGCCATTCCTTGCATTCTGCTCTTAAAATCCCATGCTATGTTCCTCTGTCCAGTCCCCTCTGCTCCACATTCATCAGCACATCAGCCCTCTCCTTATTCCCTCAAACCTGTAAAAGTAAATTGTGTCCTGCTTCCTCTGCAAGTTAAGTGAACCCAGAAGATGAAGACAGCAAGAACATAAGCTCCCTCTATGACAGCTTGTAAAGGAAGGCTCAGACCAGCTGCACCCTGTTATTGTTACTGAAGTCTCTTCCAGTTTCAGCAAGTAACATCAGTGATATTTGTCCTCATACTAGAGACTCAAATTTGTAAAGCTAGCACTCCAGAGATGGTTCCTTCATTGTATTTTATGGGTCATCAGGACAATTTGCTTAAAATATTGCTTTTTTTCAATCAGTGCCTTTTCCCCTCTCCATTAGATGAGTATAATGTAGCTACTGTCTTATTTCCAGAAAGAAAAACCAAAAATGAGCTGGGCATGGTGGCATAGGCCTGTAATTTCTGTACTTAGGAGGCCAAGAGAAGAGGATTGCAGGTTCAAAGCCAGCCTTAGCAACTTAGTAGGGCTCTTAGCAACTGAGTAAGACCTTGTTTCCAAATAAAAAATAAAATAGGGTTGGGGTGTAGCTTGGAGGTAGAATGCCCCATTGGGTTTGGTTCCTAGCACAACACACACACACACACACACACACACACACACACACACACACACACACACAATTAGGAACCACAGGACATTATAATCTACTGATTTATTTATTTGCCAGGTGACCTACATGAAATTTATGGATAGAAAAAGTGTCCTATTTCTATCATCATTCTTGGTAACATTTGATTCCTAATGGTTGACAGCTATGCTTGTTTCAGTATGTCCATATAGCTAGCTGGTCATAAAATGCATGATGTCTTAAATTTTCAGTGTGCTGCTGGGAAAATTGATATCTCCACTGTTACTGAATCAAAATTTATATTTTTTGAAACCCCTCTTATGATGCAAATGTGGACAATCAAAAGCATATCATGTATGTTGGGGAAAATTCTCAAGTTTGTAAAAGAATGGGGGAAGCAAACAAACAAACAAAAACGGCAATTGCCATTGAGAATAAAGCCTGGAACTGGAAGAGCAGCTTGAAATTTAGAGGGAGAATTGCAGAAACAAGGAAACACACAAGATGAGAGCTCAAAACCTGAGTATAGTTTCTGCTCAAATGCTCAGTTGATCATTAATTTACTCAGACACAGGAAAGACACTCTGGGGGCCAGTCTAAGAAAAGCAGAAGCTTGGGAATGGGGGAAAGGGAAGTTGTGGGAAACACAGCAGAGATACCAGCTGCTGCAGGAGACACATAGTTTGAAATCTGAAATTTGAATGCAGACAACTGAACTTCCTACTAGAACAAAAACCCAATAGTCCTCAGAAGAAAATAATAGAATTCAGAGTCTCTGTAAGGTACTATCCACATTGTACAGTTTCCATCAAAATTTATTAGCTCAGCAAAGAAAAGAGAGTACCAGAAAGCTAGAATGGCCACTTTAATTTTAGGTGAGGACTGTAGAACAAAACTTATTACTCGAGACAAAGATATTTCATAATGATAAAAGATAGAACAATCATCAATGTATGTGTGCTTAATAACAGAGCAACAAAATATACAAAACAGTGCCAGGTGTGGTATCGCACACTTGTAATTGCACACAGTACTTGGGAGCCGGCCAACCTCAGCTACTTAGTAAGGCATTCTGCAACTTAGTGAGACCCTGTTTCAAAATAAAGAGTAAAAAATAGGGCTGGGGGTGTAGCTCAGAGGTAGAATGCTTCTGGGTTCAATCCTCAGTACTAAAAAAAAAAATGTGAAAAAAATATATATGAGAGAAATAGACAAATTCACAACTACTTGTTGTTTTTAAGAGTTTTTGCATAATTGACAGAACTAAGAAAACATCAGGGCAGAAAAAGAAGATGTAAGTGACACTATCACACAAGTCTCTAGCTGATGATTAACTCAACAATTGTGCAGTCACAAACAATGGCGGCAAGGTCCTGAGACCATTAAGTCACATCACACACACAATTTGTGTCTTTCTACAATGTCGCAAGGTTTTTTCAACACTTAAAGTTATAGCATGCAGGAAATTCTCTAAGTAAAGTTCAGCTAGTTTAGGGTGCTGGGAAGCTGCTTTGCTAAAGCCAATTAGCTATGAATGAATATCAAATGAGGTACTTTGCACTAAATTTTAACTGGACTAGCATTTCTACGATTATGTCGAACAAGTTAGACAATATACAAATCCTATTATTTGAGCATTTCAAATGTTTAGCAAATAATAAGCTACAAATAGGCAGAGAGGAAGGAAAGGAAGCCTCACTAAGTTGCTGAGGCTGGCTTTGAACCTATGATCCTCCTGCCTCAGTCTCTCAAATACTGGGATTACAAGTGTGCACCATCACACCTGGCTGGAAGAGGAGATTCTAAAGTTAGTCCAGAGAAGGCTGAAGAGTCACACTGATCCTCGGTCAACAAGAACAGGACTGGAGCAAAGTCACTGGATCAGAATCATACATACCACAGACTCATGGTAGCATAAGCAATAGCTCAGTGTGCTTCATGTCAAAAAAGCTGCTCTTTTATAGGGTTTCTGTAGGTGCTATCAAGTGTCTTTCCCAGGCTTATTGAGCCTTACCAGACACTTGTCAGTAGCCACAAATTTATTGATGATATAAGTCCATCAGACACGAGAAGAAGTTTTATGATCCAATAATCCATTATCAACTGCAGCACAGGTGTGCTGATCTGAGCTATATGCTGGCATACCAGAACGAGTTGCTTATAAGTTCCTGAAGTTGTTTTATGTCTCTATACATGTACAATGCACCATCTTCTCAAGTGTACCTGGAACATACCCCAAGATAGGCAATATTTTGGACCATTAGAAAAGTCTCAACAGATTTTAGAATAATAAAATCTTGCAGGAAAAGTTTCTGATTTTGAAAGAATTTGAAATTGCTGAAAATTACATAAAGAAGCCCTAAATATTTTGAATGTTAAAAACACATGTCTAACTAACATATAAGTTAAAGAATAAATTTCAGGAAAAATTTGAAAATATTTTTTCTGAGTCAGGTGGGCAATATGACCCATCTTGTGATGTTAGTCAGTTTGTTACATAATCACCTCAGTGCTTCTTCAATAGGCCCAGGCACAAAATGGCCATGTCTTCAGGGACACCGATTTAAAGTGGTTTCAATAATAGGACTTTTCTTAATAAGGCTGTTGAAGCTGCCCATGTTAAGTGGCCAACCAGTCAATAGCAACAAACCCTAATTCTCTGATATGTCACTATTTTCTTCTGGGACCACCCCGTAGCAGGTTGATTATATTGTACCTCTAATATTATGGAGGTCCATTTGTCCTTGCAGGATAAATACATATTCTGGGTATGGATTTTTCTTCCTAGCCCACAGCTCTTTTTCTGGTACCACTAGTCATAAAATTTGGCTAAATCTGTCCTAGTACTCACATATTCAATAGTCCTGATGAGTGTAGAACTACACCAATTCAAACAAAGGAACACTAAGGAATCGAATTCTATAGAATTAAAGATTGGAGTCCCTCTGTAAAGAACATTCGTACAGTAAAGTGCTGGCAGAGAGAAAGAGGAGTATACGATGGATAGTGGAACAAGGATACTAGTTTTTTTTTTTTTTTTGTGGTACTGGGGATTGAACTCAGGGGCATTCTACCTCCAAGCTATACCCCCGGCCCTATTTTTTATTCTTTATTTTGAAACAGGGTCTAAGTTGCAGAGTGCCTCACTAAGTAGCTGAGGCTGGCCGCGAACCCAGATCCTCCGGTCTCAGCCTCCCAAATGCTGGGATTACAAGCGTGCGCCACCACGCCCGGCGCTCCATCTCATTCTTTAAAGGTGACAGGTCCCCAGGATGACTCCCTTACAATTATTCTTTTGTGGTTCTAATAATGGTTCCCATACTTGACCCTTCAGACACAAGATTAGTCATGGTTTCCTTCTGTTGTAAGCCTTGGGGTACCATACCATGCCCAGACCTTTTGTTACAGGCTGCTAAGCCAGGGAGTCTACCTGAATCCTGGCTGATCATATTAGGCCACCTGCCTGTATAAAATATAGGCAAATGAAGCTGGATGGGGTAGCACAGGCCCCTTAATCTCAGTACTTGGGAGGCTGAGACAGAAGGATTGCAGATTCGAGGCCAGCCTCAGCAGCCTAGGGAAACCCTGTTTCAAAATAAAAAAAAAAAAAAAAAATAGGGCTGGGGGGTGTAGCTCAGAGGTAAAATGGCCCTGGATTCAACCCCCAGTAACACACACACACACACACAGGCAAATGATGAAAAATGAATTTTATGCAGTTTAATCAAACTAGGTAGAAGCAGTTAGATTGCTTCTCCTGGGGTCCTACAGAAGCAGTTACAGTTCCTAGAAAAAAAAAATACCAGGTGATATACATTTGAAATAGCGAGTAAATGGATTGGAACTCAGCACTGGACCACTGACAGTGATTTCAGTTAGACTCAAGTTAGCCACAACATTTTCATTTTAGAGTATCAGAATGCTAGTCTTTCTAACAAGAAATGAAAATGAGGTAGGATAGAAGCAATATGTAAACTGGGGGTGGTGGCCCATATCTGTAATCCCAGTACTTGGGAAGCTAAAACAGGAGGATCGCAGGTTTAAGATCAGCCTCAGCAATTTGTGAGATTCTCAGCAACCTAATGAGACCCTGTTTCAAAAGATAACATAAAAAGACTGGGGAGGGGTGTAGCTTAGAGGTGGAATGCACCTGGGTTCAATCCCTGGGGGAGGGAGGGAGAAAAATATGTAGAAAGGAGACATAATGAAGAACAAGGAAAATATAAGGCAAAATTCCCCAATATCCTTACTCCTCAAACCAGGAATACCACCCCTAGCCAGGCTTTTACATCCACAGCTAGGCCCCTTAGTCCCAAATTCCTGAGGAATGTACAAGTCTTTACTAATTACCCTGAGCACTGTTAGCCACCCCATCCAATAGTTTACACACACACACACACAACCCTACTCATAAGATAGTGACACATCAGGTCCCAGAAGATGATCAAAACACTCTAAATCATCTTGCAGCTACTCCACTGACATTATCTTCATGTACCTCCTCCTACCCACCTCTCACAAAAGTCTCCTATAAAAGAGGAACCACGGATCTCCAAATGCACCTCTCACTCCAAAGGTGGCTGCCATTCTTCCCTGAATGTCTGCTTCTTGATTTACTAAGTTAATGTTGGTCTTTGTCTCTGACTGGCTTCTGCTGAAGTTCTTTTCCATCACAAAGCCAAGGCCCCTGGGGTCCCGAGTTGCATTCCCCTCTGTCCTGCACCTGGAACCCCTCCAGACCCTTCCCAGCATGGACCCTCCTGCGGATGACAGGAGACCCCTCCCAGGCTCACTTCCACTGCTGGATCCAGCTCTCATACTACCCAGCCTTCTATCAACTTCCCAGCATTCCTAAAGACAAATTCCTTGAGAATAGGATCCACATTTCATTGCTATCTCACTCTGACTTATCATGTTGACACGATGTCAGAATAATCCTTCAGTAAATGTTGGTTGACAGAATGGAGGATAAAGGGATGCTTGGGTAGATGGATGTAAGCTTCTGAAGGAACTCAGTATTTTGTATCAACTATACTAATATACACAAGAAGAACCCATAGGAGCAGTTCCCAGCCTTAATGTTGCCCCTTCTGAGGACTCAACAGACCTTTGAGAGCAAGTGTTAGCAAACCCACTGAAAATCCTTTAGGCTTTATGTGTTATAGGTCTCTGTTCCAATTTTCTATCTCTGTTATTCTTATGTGATAGCATGGACATATTCAAATTTCATGTCTCAGAATATTATTATTCTTTTCATTTCTTGGCTTAGACAGTTAAACTGACCTAGAATTAGTAGCAATAAGAAAGACAATAAAGCTGGGAGTGGTGGTGCACACTTGTAATCCCAGTACTTGGTAGGCTGAGACCTAAGGATCCCGATTTGCAGCCAGCCTCAGCTACTTAGTGAGGCCCTCTGCAACTTAGTGAGACCCTGTTTCAAAATAATTAAAAATAGGGCTGGGGGTATAGCTCGGAGGTAGAATGCCCCTGGGTTCAATCCCCAATATCACAACACCTATAATCCCACTACTTGGGAGGCCAAGACAAGAGATTGCAGGTTCAAGGCCTGCCTCAGCAATTTAGAAATGTCCCCCTACAAGTAAGTGAGATCTTGTTTCAAAATAAAATAGGGCTGGGAGTGTTGCTCAGAGGTAGAGCACCCCTGGGTTGAATCCCTAATACTACAAAACAAACAAACAAACAAACAAACAAATAACCCTGGCAAGAAGGGAAAGGAAGGATAGACTATAGCTGGCTGCTACTTTTCTTTCGACATGCACGCATTTTTCTCCCTTGGGTCATTCCATGTCTTCTTTTGCTCTTCTGGGATTGTTCTAACCCAGTGGGCATATTTTCTCGAATCTCCAAGGTTCTTTCGCAGGACTATTTGTATTTAAATAGAATTCTTTGTTAAAGAATGAAAAAACATCGAGAATCCAAAGTAAAAGCTTTCTAACGAAGCGCTAGCATGCTTCACTAACGCAAAGCAATCTCTCTGTGTCCACCGGACGAAATAAAATGCTGGCTTCTATTCTCCCACAAAAGGGACTTGATTCTTGTACGTAGGCCTTGGAAGCCACCCCTGCTTTTCCCTGGCTGCCCATCAGTTGGCGCCTTTTGCTATACCCCCCCCCCCTCCCGCAGCCAGCTTTGGGGGCTGCAGTCGCTCGGCTGCTCGAAGGTCACATGGCCAGCCTGAGCAAGGGGAGCCCTGCGCTGGGGCTGCGCGGCGGGAGGAGGCGAGGCTTCAGCTCACACCCAAACCGCGCCGCGCCCGCTCCTCCCCGGTTTCCGGCCTTGGGATACGATGGCGCCTCCACTAGGATCAGACAGCCACTTAGCCTGGGCGACACTTGAGGCGGCCTCGGCGTGCGCGAGGGACACAGTTGACCGCCTCCAGCGGGTAGGTTTCCCCTGCACGCCGTCAGCCCAGCCCTCCTGGCACGATGGTCGCAGCACCCATCCGGGGAGACGCCGCCGCGCGGGGACGGCAAGTAAAGGTGGCCGCGGGGGGGATGGTGCAGCCAAGGAGGGCCCGCGACTCTGGCTGTGCGGCCCCGCTGGCCTCGCTGCGGCCCTGCCCGAGTTGTGCAGGGAACGCTGAAGGGCGTCCCTGGCGGGCGCCTGGCCACCCAACGCCAGCCTGGCCTTGCTGGCAGGGGGACCGAGGGACACCAGCTGGGCGCATGCAAGACCCCGGCCTAATGGCCGCGGACTCTCCACCCGCTGGATGCCTGTAGAGCCGGACTGCAGCGATGCGTTTCTGGAACTCCGCCCGAGGAAGGCGTCCCTCCAAGCTCACGGAAACACCAGCCGGGGGAACCAGTCAGGTGGTGGAGATGAGTAGTCTCGGCCTTCGGGTGGGGAAACTGAGGCCCACGTGCAGGAGCTGGAGGTGGAGGGATACTGCCCAAGGTCAGAGGCAGACACTAGATTCGAGGCTTCGGTCTCCCGCCCCCATTATTTTTCGCAGAGCCATAGTTAGGACCTCTGGGCGTGTCTCGCCTTATTCCTGGCTCCTGGGCTCTGGCGTCACCGATGCCGCACTGCGCCGGACCGGGGTGTCTTAGGGCTGGAGCTCCTGCAGGGTGGCGGTGACCTAGGCAGCTCCTGCAGGATTCGTGCTCTCCTTGAGGGACCGCAGGGCGGCTCGAGGATGATCTCACTCTGCGGACTATTAGCAAAACCTGCAGGTGTGTGAGCATGTGTGCACGCGTGCGTATTTCCCGGGGAGAACTAAGCCTTGTCAGGTGGAGATAGTTGCTTTTAGGGGTGGATTTCTATGGGGCACTGCACCAGGTACTTTGTATAAGGTGAGAAAACTAAGCATAACCTACTACGATGACAGTTGTTAGAATTTAAAGGATGAATTTATTACAAAACTTTCAGGAAACAGAAAAACGTAAAAGACAAGATAACTTAAAACTTCACCATCTAGACGGTTGAGATTTTACGGCTAGCTTCTTAAATTTTTCTCTACATACACGATTTGAAGGTTTAAATCAATAACATGGACCAAAAAAATGGTAAATTGTTTTAATTTGCATGTCTTTGATTACCCATAGGAATTAACACCAATTCCTCTGTGTATTCGTCTTTTGCATTTACGTAGGTGAATTGACTGTTAATTCTTTTGCTCATTTTTTAACTGGAGTGTCTTTCTCTTCCTGATTTTTAAGCACTCTTTAAATATATCTTAAGATAGTAGCTACCTTCATATATGTTGTACCAAAAGGAGCATTTCCTGGTAGATTTTACTAGTTCTAATTGCAGATGAACTTGGGAATGCTCTTGGCAATTTTTAAATCGTGATAATGGTTACATGGGTATATACATTTAATAAATATCATTTAAATATATGGTTAAATGATGCACTTTGTTGTGTATAAAGTATATCTCAAAAGGGTTGATTCTTTTTAAGCCAGGTCAATTATGATACTGGGTCATGATAGAGAATCTGCCTAGTCAGGTACTAAAACCTATTATTAAATTTCAGTAATTAAAATAACATGGCCCTTGTACCAAAATACACAGATAAATAGAGATACAAAAATCTCCAAACGGACGCAAATATATAATCATTTTTAATACATCATAACTGTAGCAATGTAAATTAGAGGCAAAAAAAATGGACTCAGGCTTCCTGATTGCCGTGCTCACCACCCCAGAGCCTGGCAAGACTGCAGTATTTGAATTGAATGTTTGGTAATGATCATAAGAGTATTACATGTTCTTCGCGGAGGTGTAGAAAGCGAAACAGGAAACTTCCATTTCCCATACCCTTCATCTCTCCTTCACTAAATTATACTCCACATTAAAAAAATAAAGCGGTCGTAGTGTAGTCCGGCGTGGTGGTGTATTACCTGGGAGGCTGAGACAGGAGGATTGTACGTTCAAGGGTAGCCTCAGCAATTTAGGCCCTCAGCAACTTGGTAAGACCTTGTTTCAAATTACTATAGGGCTGAGAGTGTGTCTCAGAGGTAGAATGCCCCTGGGTTCAATCTACAGTAACACACACGCGCACACACACCATAGTATGTACATTTTTCTACGGTTATATCAACCTAGTTTGTACTTTCACTTAGAGACTGACTGTCTTGGTCTGTTTGAGATGCTATAACAAGATTGCCACAGACTGGGTGGCTTAAACAACAGAAACATGTATTTCTCTCAGTTTTAGAGGCTGGAAGTTCAAGATCAGGGTGCCAGCATGGTCAGGTTCTGCTGAGGCCCTCTTCCTGGTTACAGACCACAGGGCAGGATTCTTACTGTGCCCTCCTGACGTGATGCACAGCAAAAAGAGGAAGCAAGCTCTCTGCAATCTTTTATTACAAGGATACTAAACCAATCATGAGGGCTTTACCCCCATGACCTCATTATTTTCCAAAGACCCAAACAGAATCTTGGAATACTATCACATTGGACATTAGTTTTTTTGTTTGTTTGGTAATATTGGGGATAGAACCCAGGGGCATTCTTCCTCTGAGCTCCTTCCCCACCCCAATTTTATATTTTATTTTTGAAATAGGGTCTCACTAAGTTGTGGAGGGCCTCGCTAAGTTGCTGAGGCTGGCCTTGAACCTGTGATCTTCCTGTCTCAGCCTCCCATGCCCACCTGACATTAGGCTTTTATCATATGAATTTTGGAGGGACATAAACATTCGGTCTGTAGCAGAGACCTAGTTTATGTCAGTTCATTTAAACCTTTCCCTTTTAAATGTCTTCATAGCATAGTATGGTTATCTAAAAATCTGTTCCCCATTCCTAAGCATTTTATTTGCCTGCAGTTCTCCTTTCCTTCTTTGCTTTGTTGTTTTCCTTCCTTGCCTTGTCCTCCTCCATGCCTCGCTCCTTCTTTCTCCCTTTTTCATTCCATTACAAACAAAATTAAAGTGAAAGCGCTTTGTCCATTTTCAGTATCATGTGTTGGCATTATTGTCAGGTATATTATTAGAAATAGAATTGCTATGTCAAAGAGGATATGCATATAAATTTTTTATAAATATTGCCCTAATGTTACCTCCAAAGATTGTACCAATTTGTATACAAATACCCATTTGTTGAACTATACCACTCCCTCTTGAAGTAAATTGAACTGTGACTGTGTTAAATGCAGAAATTAATTTGGAGGAAAAAAGGCACCTCCTTCTATTGCTGAGTCTGGGAAAATGTTAATTTTTCTCTATTTATTAATGACTTTTAAAATATACTTTTATTGGTGCATTATAGTCTCACAGCATAATGTAAATCTGTTGACAGTGACATACATACACACAGCACTTGGTGCCCCCCCCCCCCACATACTCCCAGCTCTCTCCTCATCCCCCCTTCTCAGTACAGGGTACTGAGATAGACATTGGTATTTTCACATATGTACACAAAGCCGATGATAGTAATTCCTTCATTGATCCTCACTCTCCCCCCTCCCCTTCCGCCAGACAACCTCCCTGGCTCCATGGAGGTTTCTCTTCCATTACTAGGAGTCCCTCTGGTACCCAATTACTCTCCAGCTTCTGCATATGGGAGAATAGATATGCCCTTCACTTTCTGTGACTGACTAATCTCACTTAGCATAATGTTCTCCAGGTCCTTCCATTTTCCCGCAAATGACATAATTTTGTTTTTCTTTATTGCTTAGTAGAATTCCAATGTGTAGATATCCCATAATTTTATAATCTATTCATCTGTTGATGGACACTTAGGTTGGTTCCATAATTTGGCTATTGTGAATTGTGCTGTTAAGAAATTGGATATGCATATATTACTGTAGTTGTCTGATTTCAGCCCCTTTGGAAAGATACCCAGGAGTGGTATAGCTGGATCGTATGGTGGATCCATTTTCAGTTTTTTGAGGAATCTCCACACTAATCTCCATAGCATCTGAACTAATTTGTAATCTCACCAACAGTGTAGAAGAGTTCCAATTTCCTCACATCCTCACCAACATTTATTATTGTTTACTTCTTGATGATTGCCATTCTCTTTGAAGTTAGATGAAATCTCAGTGTAGTTTTGATTTGCATCTCCCTGATTGCTAATGTTGAACCTTTTTTTCATGTATTTATTGGCCATTTGTATAGCTTCTTTGTGAAGTGTCTATTTAGTTCAATTGCCCATTTCTTGATTGGGTTACTTGGGGTTTTTTTTTTTTTTTAGTGTAAAGTCTTTTAAATTCTTTGGGACTTCTCTAAAGAATCTTTGACAGTTATCCTTCTGATAGAGGACTAATACCTGCTAATGACCTTTTTTTTTTTTTTTTTTTTTGCGGTACTGGGGATTGAACTCAGGGGCATTCTACCTCCGAGCTACACCCCCAGCCCTATTTTTTATTCTTTATTTTGAAACCGAGTCTCACTAAGTTGCAGAGTGCCTCACTAAGTAGCTGAGGCTGGCCTCGAACCCAGATCCTCCGGTCTCAGCCTCCCGAATGCTGGGATTACAAGCGTGCGCCACCACGCCCGGCTGCTGATGACCTTTTAAATGTCCTTTAGTAGAATTTTATAGAATGTGTGTATATTCTGCATATTTCTTAAATTTATTCCTAGGTATTTTAGGTGAGTTTTTAATTTTTCCATTTTGACTGAGACCTTTTATTCTATTAATTAACATTTTTCTGTGCAGTACTGGGGATTGGACCCAGGGTATTCTACCTCTGAGCTACACCACAGCCCTATTTTATTTTTTATTTGGAAACAGGGTCTTACTAAGTTGCTGAGAGCCTCACTAAGTTGCTGAGGCTGTCCTTGAACCTGTGATCCTCCTGTCTCAGCGTCCCAAGTACTAGGATTATAGGCATGCACAACCATGCCTGACTTTAATTAATTTTTAATTGAAAATATTTATTTTATGTATAATATAAATACATAGTGTACATATAATCATAGGTAATCGGTGATAATGTGTATATATATGCATATATATTGCATTACCTCCACATTCCAACAGTCTTTTGCCATTTCTAATGGTTTTCAGCTGATTTTCTTGTTCTTCCAATTTATGCAGAGGCAGCAGTATATATTGGTTGAAAACATGGGTTTTGGAACCTATTTGCCTGGGTTCTAGTTTTGCCACAAAAGCTTTGTTAACCTTGGGTATAAGTTAATTGTGTCTTAGCTTTTTTAGCTAGAAAATGGTCTTGAAAAATTTTCATAGTCCTTCTATGAGGGTCAGTGAGATGCTTAGAACAGTGCCTGGCACATAAATGCTAGGCAAATATGTACAAATAAGTTGATCTTGGCACGTTCTGTGATCGGCTCTTTTATACTCCCAGTTTTATAGCTGAGAAATCGAGGCCTGTACAGGTCGGAAGATTTGATATAATAAAATTCCTCAACAATCATTAAACTTCTTCTATGAATAGAATACTGTTCTGGGCCTGTGAGGGAAAACAAAGATTAATCCGAGTGAATCAACTATTAAGAGATTTAGAAGTCCTACTGGGGCATAAGTCAGGAGGTATGAAGAAAGCCATGAGGGCAGTAGTCATCATGGGTGACACCAGGCCTTTAACATTTGTCCTGTGTTTGAATTTCCTGCTTTGGATTTGCTGTCATCTATTTTTCTAACCTAAGGGGGATTAATTCCATTGCCTGTTGAGAGTTGCTAGTTTGGTCAGAAGAAATAGTTTCAAGAGTCCAACCAATCCTGGGATATATAGTTGGGGCTTAATAAGTGGTAGCTTTGAATAGGTACATTCAGCCCTCTGTAATCTCAGATTCCACATCTGTAGATTCAACAACTATGAATCAAATAAGAATAATAATAATAAAAAGAATTATATCTATATTGAACTTATTTTTTCTTGTTATTATTCCCTAGACAATACAACTACAATTTATATTACACTAGGTATTATTGAGATGCTTGAAAGTATACAGGAGGATTGAAGTAGGTTATATACAAATGATATGCCATTTTAGACAAGCATCCTGAGCATATGCAGATTCTGGTGTCCTGGAGAAGAGAGGGATGTCCAGGAACCAATCCCCCTAGGA
>PVLC010030793.1:0-18528 GCA_004027655.1 Graphiurus murinus
CAAAAAAAAAAAAAAAAAAAAAAAAAAAAAAGATAAGTATGATTACAGTGACTAGAATGGTAGAAGAAGGCTGGAGGCCCAGAGGCCAGTGGAGACAGTGAGGGATTTACCTTAGGGATGGCACTGCCACTGCAACATGCCAGAAAGGGCTGGTGACAGGGAGTGCCAAGAGTAGGTTGCTAGGGGCTGATACTGGGGGCCCTTCTGGTCCTGTACTATACTGTAATAGGCGCACCAAAAATATGCCTGGTTCAAACTGAAATATACTGTAAAAATAAAATACACACCAGATTTCAAGGACAAAAAAAAAGGGAAAGTGTCTCAATAACCTTTTATATTGAAATAACAGTATTTTGAATATATTGAGTTAAATGAAATAGATCATAAAAATTAATTCCACCTGTTTGTCATTTTTTTTGTGTGTATGGCTACTAGAAAATTTTTTTTTTTTTTTTTTTTTTTTTTTGCAGTACTAGGGATGGAACCATTCTACCTCTGAGCTATACTCCCAGCCCTATTTTTAATTCTTTATTTTGAAACAGGGTCTCACTAAGTTGAGGAGGGCCTAAGTAGCTGAGGCTGGCCACGAACCTGCGATCTTGTCTCAGCCTCACAAGTACTGGGATTACAAGCATGCGCCACCAGGCCTGACTACTAGAAAATTTTTTATTTTCTTATTTTATTTATTTATTTATTTATTTTTTGCGGTACTGGGGATTGAACTCAGGGGCATTCTACCTCCGAGTTATACCCCCAGCCCTATTTTTTATTCTTTATTTTGAAACCGGGTCTCACTAAGTTGGGGAGGGCCTCACTATGTAGCTGAGGCTGGCCATGAACCCAGATCCTCCGGTCTCAGCCTCCCGAATGCTGGGATTACAAGCGTGCGCCATCATGCCCGGCTACTAGAAAATTTTAAGTGATGTAGTTGTTTGCTTTCTACTTCTGTTGGACAGCATTAGTCTGACCTCCTTTGGCCACAGATAAACCCACCACACTCAGCCTTTCTCTCCAAAGCCAGCATCCCAGCCCTCCAGCCTGGTCCATGAAAGCCAGCAGCTTGATCAGAGTTAGCCCTTCAGAGTCTGTCTCCCATTGTACTTGGCATATATTTCTGCCCAGCACTTCCCACATGATGGTCCACTTTTCTCCTTTGTTGGCTGAACTGTGAGCTCTTGAAGTGTGGCAGCATGCCAGATTCATCTGTCTCCCCAGGAGTGAGGAAGAGCTCAGGGTGGCTCCAAGGGGCAGCCATCTTTAGCTGTTAACAGAGAAGAATCCAACACAGTTCTGGGCTGGGTACCTTTCCCTTCACTCAGAACTCAATACCCCTCTCAGACTTATCAGTACAGACTTGCAACTGGTTTTTCTCTTTGTCATATATTACTCAGAAAAAAAGCTCAATATCTGGCTATGTCTAGGAATTCAAGTTGATTTGAGGAGCAGGGTGGTGGGATGTGGTTTGAAAGAACAGGTTTGCACCCTGGCTCTGTTTCTGACCATCTGTGTGACTCAGGGCAAATTTCTGACTTTCTGCAACCCTGTTTTCTCATCTTTGAAACTGGAATACTAGCTACCTGTTCTACAGAAATGCTATAAGAAGTGGCGTGATGTACGTGAAGTATCTACTCAATGTATGGCATACAGCAAGACTTCATTTTTAAATTTTATTTTATTATTCTTGTAGTGCTGAGAATTGAAGCCAGGGCCCCACATACAGTTAGGCAAGTGTTTCATCACTGAGTTATACCCCCAGACCTCAGCAATACTTTAAAAATGGCTGTGATTCTTGCTATAAGGTCCTGAGACAAACAAGTAGCCAAAACAATCACAACCTGCCTTGCAACATAAAATAAATGAATCTTGAGTTATCTATCAGAGACACACTCATCATATAGATTTCTTTCTCTCTTTTTTGTGGTACTGGGAATGGAACCCAGGGGCATTCTACCTCCAAGCTATACCCCCAGCCCTATTTTACTCTTTATTTTGAAACAGGGTCTCACTAAGTTGCTGAGGGCCTCACAAGTTGTTGAGGCTGGCTGTGAACCTGTGATTCTCGAGTCTCAGTCTCCCAGTACTGGGATTACAAGCGTTCACCACCACGCCCGACCCATTTTATAGATTTCTGAAGTAGGTGACTTACTGTTGACTAACAGTATGGTCCACCACAGCAGTATGGCCCATGAAGACTATGTTTAGTCCATATTCATTTGTTTCTTTTCCTCCATATGTCCTCCATCAAACCATTACCTTCTCCAGGCAACATTCAGCAAGTTTCAGGGAGATTTGAGATCTGGTAGGAAGGGTGAGCAAAGCCCATGAGAGGGGAAATCACTGAGGCTGCCGGGTGGGAGGGAACAACAAGCCATGGTGGCGAGAGGACAGGACTGACAGTCTAGACATCTGGGTCCTAGACCAACTCTGTCCCTATCTTTGTGTACACCCTTAAAAAGGGAGAAGAAAATTATAGATAATAAGCACCTAATAGATTATAGGCACTCATTTATTTCTTACACCTACTTGGTGAGGTAACATTGTTATTTTCTTCTACAGGTGAGGAAAATGAGAATGGGGGACGTTAAGTAAGTTGTCCAGGGTCCCAGAGCTAGCATGTGAGCCTGAGTGTGCTTTATGACAAAGGCCAATCTCCTCCTCTGCGTCTTGGCTTCATCTTCCCTACCCACAAGGAGCTGGGCAGATCATCAGGCATCCTTTCCTGTTCTAACACTGCATGATTCTCTCTCCCTCACAATTTTTCTTCAGAGTATCAGGTCTTTGCACCCAGAAAGTGGTCAGATAAGATTAAATTTATAGCCTCGAAGGAAAGATTCTCCTTATAAAATGAAGTGAGGACAGGCCATAGCCAAATTCATTTCAACTGGAAAAAACCCACAGATACCTTTGACAACAGTGGTCTGGAAGTGACTTCGTGTCTGCACTGGTGATGTCAACACATGGCTGCTGAGAATCATTTCAATCAAGTTTCCTGTTTTTTTTTTTTTTTTTTTTTTTGCGGTACTGGGGATTGAACCCAGGGCATTGTACCTCCGAGATACACCCCTAGTCCTATTTTTTAAAATTCTTTATCTTGAAACAGGGTCTAAGTTGCAGAGTGCTAGCTGAGGCTAGCCTCGAACCCGGATCCTCTGGTCTCAGCCTCCCAAATGTCGGGATTATAAGCGTGCACCACCACGCCCGGCTTCCATTATTGTACTGGGGATTGAATCCAGAGGCATTCTACCTCGAAGCTACACCCACACTACTATTTTATTTTTATTTTTGAAACAGAGTCTCACTAGATTGATGAGTCTCACTACTTCCTGAGGCTGTCTTCGAACCTGCAATCCTTCTGTCTCAGCCTCCCAAGTACTGGAGGAGTACACCACCATGCCCAGCAAGTTTCCTGGTTTTAACAAAGGGCAAAGGAGTTAGAGGAGCAGTCTCTAAGCTCACAAGAATAATCATTTGGTAGGGGCCAAATGTGGGAGGGCTAGATGAAAAGGGCCTCATTCTGTGGAACCAGCTTTCCTCCTTTTCTAGCATGCCCATTGCAAGGTGTTGGGCATGCTAGGTAATGTCTCTAAGTCTCAGCTTTCACAACAACAAAATGGGAAGACAAATGAGGCTTGCATTTCTGCAAGCACTGTGATAACTACAAAGTTATCCCAAAATCACTCTGCAAGAACATCGTGTTTGACCTAACAATATTTTCCTAAAAAGATACATATGCTCTGAAGGTAATCTTCCTAAATGAGATGATAATACCTTAAATACAAACTTTCATAGACTACTTACCTTAAAGGCATACCTTGTAAGTAGAACTGCTATTTTGAGCCAATTCATTATTGGCACAAATAAAGAAAAGACCATAAAACAGGTAACCCAGAATAAAGGCCAAGCTAAGAAGTTACCATTATACTTTTTAAAAAACTGGTTGTTTGCCTCGGCAATGTAGCGAGGCCGTCAGTAACCTAGGGAGACCTTGCTTCCAAATAAATAAAATCAGGCTGACAGTTTAGCTTAGAGGTAGAATCCCCGGCATCAAACAAACAAACTGGTTGTTCAGCTAAGAGTCACCTTTCTCATCTACTTTATTAAGGTAGACTCTTTTTTTTCAGTACTGGGGATTGAACCCAGGAGCATTCTACTTCTGAGCTACACCCCCAGCCCTATTTTTATTTTATTTTTGTGGTACTAGGTATTGAACCCAGGAGCATTCTACCTCTCTCTGAGTTACACTCCTAGTCCTATTTTTTATTCTTTATTTTGAAACACGGTCTCACTAGGTTGCAGAGAGCCTCACTAAGTAGCTGAGGCTGGACTTGAACCCAGATCCTCCAGTCTCAGCCTCCCAAGTACTGGGATTACAAGCGTGCACCACCATGCCCTGCCCCAGCCCTATTTTCTATTCTTTTTTTTTTTTTGCGGTACTGGGGATTAAACCCAGAGGCATTCTACCTCCAAGCTATACCCCCAGTCCTATTTTTTATTCTTTATTTTGAAACAGGGTCTCACTTAGTTGCAGAGAGCCTCACTAAGTAGCTGAGGAGTCCTATTTTTTATTCTTTATTTTGAAACAGGGTCTCACTTAGTTGCAGAGAGCCTCTCTAAGTAGCTGAGGCTGGCTGAGAACCTGGATGCTCCTGTCTCCGTCTCCCAAGTACTGGGATTACAAGCGCATGTCACCACACCTGGCTCCTATTTTTTATTCTTTATTTTGAAACAGGGTGTCACTAAGTTGCAGAAGGCCTCACTAAGTATCTGAGGCTGGCTGCAAACCTGTGATCCTCCTGTCTCAGACTCTCACATAGTGGGATTACATAAGCATGCACCACCACACCCAACTTCATTAAGGTAAATTTTAAATTAGTTCCCTTTCCCTGAGTTCATACCAAAGTTGATAGGAAAGTACTGGGTTAGTGGAAAGTTGGACTTTGATTTTAACTGTTGAGGTTACGCCATAAAATGAGTAACTGTGGGAGGCAATGTGGGTTGACAGTAAAGAGCCTGCTCTTTTTTGCAACCCCTTCCTCCTCAGGGAGGCTGTAGCCTTTCCCTTAGCTCAGTTACCTGCGGGTAGATGCAAAGGGAGTCACTGCAGCTAGAGCCTCCAACTGTGATGGAGGAGGGGACCCAGAGCTTCCCAGGCTGAGTCCCAACCCTCCACATTCTTGGCTAGTGACTTCAGGCAGCCCTGCCTGAAGTAGAAACAAGAGAGGATGGACAGAGGAGGTTCTCCAGCTTGCAATAGGCTCCCTACAAATTCCAATTCCATTCCTTTAAAAATTGCCCGGAGCCAAGGTGTGGTGGCACACACGCTTGTAATCTCAGTACTTGGGAGGCTGAGACAGGAGGATCACAGGTTTGAGGACAGCCTCAGCAACTTAGTGAGGACCTCCACAACTGAGTGAGACCCTGTTTCAAAATACAAAATAAATTAGGGCTGGGGGTGTAGCTCAGAGGTAGAATGACTCTGGGTTCAATCGCCAGTACCATTTAAAAAAAAAAAAAAAAGGTTGGAAACTCCCCTCCTTCAGAAAGTCTTCCTCGGTTAGCTTTATAGTGGTGATCACCCCTATTCTTTGCATCCTTCTAGACCCTAAGCTTTTGACTTGTGCTATAATCACATATTCTTGCCTCTATATTCCTTTAAAAGAGAACTCACATATTGTTTGTGTGTTCTATCTATAAAATGCCTGTCCCAAAGGAGGGACTCACCTATTGGACCTGACACAGGTCCTCTAACAAATAACCTGAGCTCTCCACAGCACTGGCTAGCATGCTAACAGAGGTCAGCCAGAAACAATCCGAGTCAACTTCTGTGGTGGCCAGATCCCTGCAGTTCTTACCCATTTCATCAGGAAGGGATCTTTCTGATCTCTGATCCTTACCCCATCCCTCATTCATTGATGATCCTGGGACCACTGGAACGAGCCACTGTTTGCGGAACATGTATTCAGCCTAAGACAACCCCAAGCAACAAACTCAGACAAGTGCCTGCCTGACAGGAGGCAGAACAGGCAGGCCACAAACCAAAAGAATGTGCACCGGCCCTGCCTATCCAGGCATTTAAAGTCTGCAGAGTTACATGATACACATAAAGAGGAAACCAGCTGCTGCCTTTCTCTGCTGGGGGAGATCCCAGGCCATTTTGTGGGAAGACGAGGGGTTTTTAGAGCAGTGGTTCCTGCCACTTCTAGCAAGTGTTGCTGTGCCTTACACTCTTACCTACTGAATGAAATCGTTGACATTGAGGGGCAAAGTGAAAGGGGTGTTAAGATGACAAAAACTGTTGGTACTGGGAGATGGGCTTATGATCCCCTCCGTAGATTAACAGGAGTAATAAGCATTTGTTCTATAGAATGTCATTTGACTCAGAATTTACTATCAAGCAGCAGACAATAGGTTAAATAAGATGTACCGGGAGTGTCTCTAAAGTGTGGTCGCATGTG
Organism: Graphiurus murinus; assembly: GCA_004027655.1. Taxonomy (NCBI): domain Eukaryota; kingdom Metazoa; phylum Chordata; class Mammalia; order Rodentia; family Gliridae; genus Graphiurus; species Graphiurus murinus. The sequence goes on from PVLC010030793.1 coordinate 6,456, forward strand.
AGTAATAGGGAGAGGAATAGATGAATGAACCAGATGGTCCCTGCAGTTTTCTTCCAGGGACCTGGACATATATGCTGATTCTATTCAGGTACAAATCAAATTTTAGTGAGGTTTTATTATGTCAAGCGGCCACCTTGAGTAGGGCAATAATAGTATTTCAACTTCAAATGCCAACCTGCAAACTGCAATCTCTAGGAAACCTGGATTGACCAGGAGAGAAACTGACAACTGAGCAATCAATTTAGTTCTTGGTCTCCACTGGGTGAGGTACATGGTATACTGCCATGTGTCACCTTAATACACTTTCAGAAATGCAGCATTAGGCACTTTCATTGTTGTGTGAACATCATAGGGTATATTTACACAAACTAAGATGGCTACATCCCTAAGTAATAAAATCTTATGGAACCACCATTGTACATGTGGTCCATGGATGACTGAAATGATATGCAGTGCATGACTATATACTCAGTGAAAATCTATTGAATGATAAATGACCAACCTTGAAATTCAAACTCCTTCCAAACTCCAATGCTCCAAAAAGCTCCCCCTTGCCCTCCAGCCCAGTTTTCTAAGGCTGAATTGTCTATTAAGCTTTCTTAACCAGTCTAACTTCCCCAATGACCTATTCAGTAACTAAATTCATTTTTTTTGTGTGGTACTGGGGATTGAACTCAGGGGCATGCTACCTCCGAGCTACACCCCCAGCCCTATTTTTTATTCTTTATTTTGAAACCGGGTCTCGCTAAGTTGTAGAGTGCCTCACTAGGTAGCTGAGGCTGGCCTCGAACCGGGATCCTCCGGTCTCAGCCTCCTGAATACTGGGATTACTAGCGTGCGCCACCACGCCCGGCACTAAATTCATTTTTACTGCATTTTGAGTCCATACTGTACCATTTAGCAAAATTATTTCATCCATAATGATCATGTCTCACTCCAACTGGATAATAAATTTCTTAAGAGGAGAAATCCTGTACCATTCTTTGTCAACAGAACCCAGTGATTAGCACAATCCAAGCAAGTTAGTGAGTACTTGTACCTGTCTAGCAGATGAGATTCTGACGAGGATGACAATATTGGTAAGAGCTAGCATTTTTTTTAAGCACTTAATAGAACAAAATGGTCTTGTATGATGATGAGTGTAGGTTCCTGAGCCCTTCTTTTGGGTATAGATGCCTCTGTCATTTATGAGCTCTATGACTTTAGGCAGGTTACTTAGCCTCTTGCCTCAGCTGCCTTATCCATAATATGAGGAGAATAATAGTACTCATTTTGTGGGATTACTAGGATTGAATTATTTAAAATGTAAAATAAAGCGAGGTGTGGTGGTGCACACCTGTAATTCTAGTACTTGGGAGGCCGAGCCAGGAGGATTGCAGGTTTGAGGACAGCCTCAGCAATTTAGTGAGATCCTTTTTCAAAAATTAAAAAATAGGGTAGGTATAGTTCAGAGGTAGAATGACTCTGAGTTCAATTCCCAATACCCTAAAATAAATAAATGTTTAAAAAAAAAAAAAGGGGGGATCAGGCCAAAGCCTGATGCTAAGAACTCAGTAAACTGTAGCCATTCTTTTTTTTTTTTTTTTAACCCCTCATACTATTAATGTTGCCACTTCACAGAGAAGGAAGCCAGGCTATGGAAAGGCTGAGTGATGTGTTTGATTTCATGCATCTAGCATGTAAGATGGAGCTGGTGTTTGACCCCAAGCACCTCAGTTTCAGAGCTCTTCCTCTGCTAATACTCTGCTCTCTGGCTAGAGACTCCTCACCATCCATTTCACTTCACCATAGATCTGTCTTGAACTTAACTTATCCCCAATCCAGAAGGCAGTGATTAGCTGCTTACTTCTCTGTATTCCAATTCAGATTTGGCTAACATCCGCTAAGCACCTGCTGGGTGGCAAGTAGTAGGTATCTCATCTGATCCTGAGAGCAACTCTGAAAACAACTTATTTTCTGAATGGGGAGGTTAAGTGAAGATAAAGGACTTGTTGAGGTCCCAGGATTGGTGCAACCTACAGCTAGGACTCAAACTCAGTTCCCTGACTTCACATCCAGACAGTGCCCACTGGTCAGTCTGGCTCTGGGTGTTGCCTGGCATGAGTATAAAGCACAGTACAAATGATGTATATCCATCTGCTGGCCAGATGCACTGGCTTTGGGACTGCAATCCTAATGCTGACACTCAGTGGCTCTGTAACCTCAGGCAAGTCACTTAACCTCTCGACCTCATCTGTGGGGGAGGTAATTATTTCATTGGATTGTTATGAAATTAAATGGTGAAACTCTATTAAAATATTTTTCAGAGGACACAGTAAATGCTGAAAACATGTTAGATATTATCACCATCATCATCAGGGGGAAAAGGGGACTTAAGTTGCTTCCTTATAGTAGTCTAACTTTTAGGAACACCCATTGTCAAATCAAATAACTGAGGGAGAAACTTAGGTCTAGAGAAATTAAGTCACTTACCCATGGTTAGGGACAGAGATGATCACCTAACCTGCAGCATAAAGCTCTTCACCAGATCCTGCCATCTGCTGCTTCTCTGAATTTTTTCAAAACCATCTAGAATTTTGGGATTTGCAACCTCTCATTCAGTTCCAAAGGAGGGCCTATAGTCCTAACTGCCCCTTTTGAGCTGTAGGGATTCACCCTGCCTCCCTGCCCTCCAAACGAAACACACATACAAACAAAAAATAAAAACAAAAATGGGTACTGGGCAAGCTACTCCAAGTGGAAAATTCAACTCTATCCTAGGCGGAAACCCCAAATCTCTGCTGTTCCAGCAGATTTCCAGGACGTGCTGGCTCCCAGAAACCACAATTACAGACAAGCTCAAGGCAGAGGAATAATTAGGCCCATACCATCAGCCCAGCAGTCTCTTGGCTGCTCCCTCCAGGGCTGACTCCATCTTCCTACCTCTCCCATCCCCCTCACCGAACCCCATCTCAACCACTGCACAGCAGAGATGCAATGGGAATTTCCACTCATTCTCTCTTCCAGCCTCTACTGAATTTCCAGGAAACTGAAGAGGGGTGGGGTAAGGGAAGAAAGAAGCCATCTCATGGACAGACAAATGCTGAATGGCAGCAAGAGTCAAAAATAGCTCCCACAGAAAGGCATTCTGGGGCCCCTCCCCATGCTCTGATCTCACGTTCCACAAAGATGACACTGGCAAGGAGTTCCCTGGGTAGGTGAGACCCCAAAATGTGAAAAGAGATCTTGTGAAATAGGAAATAATAACATCAATCTCCCCAGAAAGGGAGCAGTCTTGGTGGGAGACAGGATGTGGAAAGAGGACAGCTAGAAGGCCAGAAGAATCTAGAATTTTTTCTTTTTTCCCCTTTTCTTTAGTAGGACTGGGCATGAACCCAGAACCCAGGGGCATCCTACCTCTGACCTACATCCGAATCCTTTTTTTATTTTGAAACAGGGTCTCACTAAGATACTGCACACTGGCCTCAAATCTGCAATCCTCCTGTCTCAGCTTTCCAAGTACTAGGATTACAAGTGTCAGAATCTAGGATTCCATCTCCAAGTCCATGGAGGGATCCTGAAGGAAGTGTGCCACTCCCACAGCTCCTTCTAGTCTCAGCTCACAGGAAGGAATGCTGGGCTTTGGCTTTCTTTTTTTTTTTTCGGTACTGGAGATTGAACCCAGGGGCATTCTACCTCTGAGCTATACCCCCAGCCCTATTTTTTATTCTTTTATTTTGAAACCGGGTCTCGATAAGTTGTGGAGGGCCTCACTAGGTAGCTGAGGCTGGCCTCGAACCCGGATCCTCTGGTCTCAGCCTCCCGAATGCTGGGATTACAAGCGTGCGCCACCACGCCCGGCTTGGGCTTTGGCTTTCTAAATACTCTTTCCTACCCCAAATATGGGATTGCCATTCTCATTTTTGAAACTCCAGAGCATGGACGCTCTGTGTGTGCTTTCCCTCCTCCTTCCAGTGTCATTGCACACTTCCTGGTAGTGGGTTGATCAGTGTAGCTCGATGCCTGTATCAAACACACCATCACAAAGAGAGTGCTGCCCCACTGCTCCCAGTGTTCTCAGGGTTACATCATCCCCCCACCCTCACTCAGTAAAGCTGAAGGCCCTCAGTGGGTCTGGGCAGCCTGGATTACCTCCAGGAACTCTCAGGAGGTGATATTAAGGTTGGGTGGTGTGAAAGATAAGAATAGAGTGGCATCCCAAATCAAGAGTAGACTTCAACATCCTGAAGAGCTTTTGAACAGTAACACTGAGAGGCTAGAGCTGAAGACTGTCAGGACAGTTCCTCCAGGCCATTCCAGAGCCACCAAAATTGTGCCTGACACAGCAGTCAGAGCTCCTAAGCAGTATGATAGTGACCAACTTTCATCAAAACATGACTTAAAACATATTAATACCATAAAGTTTTCCTTGAAGTAGCCTCAACCTCAGTCCTCAGAATTTTTTTTCCCCCAGTACTGGGGATTGAACTCAGGAGTGTTCTATCTCTGAGCTACACACCCAGCCCTATTTTTTATTCTTTATTTTGAAACAAGGTCTCATTAAGTTGTGGAGGGCCTCACTAGACAGCTGAAGCTGGCCACAAACCCTGATCCTCCGGTCTCAGCCTCCCAAATGCTGGGATTACAAGCATGTGCCACCACGCCCAGCTCCTCAGAATTTACTCTGTACTCTTGGTTAGTTTCTTACAAAATCGAAGTAAAAAACCAGATAACACACACCTATTCATTTATTTTAAATTATATTTGATATATCCAGCATGGCCAAATATCTGAACACTTCCCTGGAGTTAATTCTAAAAACACCTGCTTTATATATTAGCAGTTCACTTGTTTTGACACTCTTTTTCTAAATATCCTTAAATCAGTATTTTTCCACATCTCAAGTTCTCCCAACGAGGCAGCACTTCCACTTTTGAAGTATCTTTGTAGTCCCTTCCTCCTCTGCTGGCCAGCTGGATGAAACATGTGAGTTTTTTGCACATGTGTGCATATGTGTACACACACACACACACACACACACACACACCATCCACCATAAAATACAGGATCCTATATACACAGCATTGCTCATTTGTTCGGCAAATCAGATGCTAAACAGTAACTGGCACAAGTCACAAATCTAAGAGACCAGATAGTCAAAGAGAAACTGGAAATATTTGAGATGGAACCACACAATCACATGGGCTAAGAATGAGAGGGTCAGGTAACTAGATGATTTTAAGAATCCTTCCTGCAAAACCCTGATGGTTTGGTTTGGTTTTTGTGGTACTGGGGATTGAGCCCAGGAGTGTCTACCTTTGAGCTACATCCCTAGCTCTATTTGTTTGTTTGTTTTGTGGTGGTGGTACTGGGGATTGAACTCACAGGCATTCTACCTCTGAGCTACATCCCCAGCCCTATTTCATGTTTTATTTTGAAACAAGTTTTAGCTGGGCATGGTGGCACACACTTATAATTCCAGTACTTGGGAGGCTGAGACATGAGGATCAAAGATTCATGGCTAGCCTCAGCTACTTAGTGAGGACCTGTTTCAAAATAAAGAATAAAAAATAGGGCTAGGGGTGTAGCTTGGAGGTAGAATGCCCTTGCGTTCAATACTCAAATATTGCCCCTCCTCCCCAAAAGAAAGAAAGAAAAGAAAAAAAGAAAGAAGCAGGGTCTTAGGTGCTGAGAGCCTAAGTTGCTGAGGCTGGTTGTGAACCTGTGATCCTCCTGTCTCAGCCTCCTGAGTAGTGGGATTACAAGCCTGTGCCACCACACCTGGCTCTTTTCATATTTTATTTTGAGACAGGGTCTTAATAAATTGCCTTTGCTGGCCTTGAACTTGTGATCCTTCTGCCTCAATCTTCCAAGTAGCTGGGATTACAGGCATGCATCATTATGCCTAACTTGACCCCGAAGTTGATTCTGATTTGAAGATAGAGTGGGGCTAAGGGAGGAGCTGGGATTTATCTCACCAAAAGCACTGTAATAACAGGGTACAAAATAGGTAAAATCTAGTTTCTCTGTTTCCTCTAGGGTTTAGGAGGAAAGGTTCCAGGGATAAAAAGAAAATTCCTCTTTCATCTCTGGTGCTCCCTGGTGCAGAAAGCTGCTCTAGACGGAGACTCCACGCCCTGGTTTTTGCTTTCTTGATGACACTTAGGCAGGGCTTGGGTTGGAGGGGCAGTGAGAAGACAGCAGTGACTGACGAGAAGTCTCACTCTGGCTGACACCCCTCCCTGGATCACACCAAACACTTAATGGTTTGACTGACACATGATGCCATCTCTGTAACCCATCAAGTATAAACACTCCAAGGGCCTGAGCCAGAGGACAAGGGGCCTAATAAAGCCACCAAGAGTAGCAGTCCTTTCAGTCCTAACTGCCTTGCATCAGAATCTCCCCCAGAGGTTCTTTATGTGCAAGAAGCTCAGAGTCAGGGGAGGCAGTGAATTCTAAGACAAGACTTCCTATTAGCTTTCACATACACCGCAGGTATAGGTAATGACAAGATGGAAGGAGGAAGAAAGATACAGGGAGAAGGGAAGATTTAGAGATGAGATGAAAACAGAGTGAAGAAGGGGAGGAAATATGGAAGTCACAAAAGAAAGAGAAGAGCAAGAGCATGAGCATGGAGATTTGGGTAGAGGGCTCCATGGGAAGCTGGGGAGAAAGGAGAGAGAACACAGACAAAAGGGAGTGAGCACTGGAAAGGAGAGTGAAGGAAGTTGCAGAGCTATTTAAACATCAAACTATCTTAGGTGCTTTCTACACCAGCCCAACTCTCCCAGTGTCTGGCAGCAGGGGTGTTAAGTGGAACTTCTTGTTACAGTTCTTGGGCTGAGAATTATAAAAGGGCTGTGAAATCATTAATTAGTGCAGTGTCTGGCACAAAACAGGGTGGTGGGGTGATGGGGAGAGGAGTTAGGGCAAGGAGAGTGGGAAGTCAGCATCTGGGAGCAAGAAACAGGATTGTGCAGTATTGGGGATTAAGAAGCTTTCCCTAGCAGGAACTCAGCTTCCAAGAAAAACTAAATACTCTCCCCCCTCCCTTGACTCATATACCACCTAAAGCCATCTTCTCTAAGAGCGTAACCCCACATTGCTGATACTTCCTATTTTGTCTCCTTGGCCATCATTAACCAGTGTATTATACCTTCATTTCTAACCTAATATTTTAGGTTAGGTTAGCTCTAGGAAGGCAAATTTTTTTTGTGGGAGGTTTTGTTTGTTTGTTTTTGGTGGTCTTGGAGATTGAACCCAGGGGCCTTCTACCTCTGAGCTACACCCCTAGCCCTTTTTTATTTTTATTTTGAAACAGGGTCTGTCTCACTAGATTGATGAGAGTCTCACTACTTGCTAAGGCTGTCCTTGAACCTGCGATCACCGTCTCAGCCTTCCAACTACTAGGATTACAAGCATGTTCCACCATGCCCGGCCGAAGGCAAATATTTTTGTCTATTTTGTTCACTGCTATAGTCTCAGTGCTTACAATAGTTCCTGGAACACAGCAGATGCTTAAAAAAATACCTGTTAGCCAAGCATTATTCTTAGAAGAGACACGGAAGAACTTGCTGTCCCTCTCAAGCACACACCAAGGAAGGGCTGTGTGAGTGCCTAGAGAAAGCGGCCATCTATGAGCTATGAAGAGGGCCCTTACCAGAACTCCACCACACTTCCACCCTGATCTCAGACTGCCAACCTCCACAACTGCAAGAAATAGATGTCATCTAAGTCACCGAGTCTATGATATTCTCTTATAGGAGCCCAAGCTGATGAGGCCAAACGTTCTCTAATAGCAGAGTGGTAGTAGAATTAGGGCTCTATCCTGGGCAGCCAGTGAACTTCCTATTACACCAAGGCCTTGAAATGTGTTTGTGTATCAAAGTAGGGGTGTTGATGATTCTGGAAATAATAACTCTAGGAGAAGGTGGAAAATAGTTGAACATCTCTATTTTGCTCTATTCAACTTCCAAGAGGTTCTCACCCTCTGCTGGGAGCCTCACCTTTGAGCCAGCTGAAAAGCCAGAGGCTCTCCTAAGTCCTACTTCATTTTTCCACAAGGTGGGGAAGAAGCGAAAAGCAAGGCATGGCTTTGTTCCCAAAGGCCTTTCCTCCTAGCTACTGTTGAGCTAGAAGGTTGCACTTAAAAGTTAAATACTGACCAGGTCCATAAGAGGTGGAAAGTCAAACTGCCTGGTGTTACCTGTAGAAAATTAAGAATGAACTTAAATAAATCCTAGGGGAAGTTTGGTATAAATGCTCCTGCAATATTTAAAAACTTACTTTTGTGTGTGTGTGTGTTGAGGGGGGTAATGGGGATTGAGCCCAGGGCATTCTACCTCTAAGCCCCCCAGTCCTATTTTATTTTTTATTTTGAAACAGGGCCTAAGTTGCTGAGGCTGGCCTTGAACCAGCGATCCCCTATCTCAGCCTCTCAAGTACTGGGATTATAGGCATGCACCACCACGCCTAGCTAAAAACTTAAATTTATTATTAAAATCATGGCTTTCAGATGACCTCTTTCATCCTATAAAAAGTCTGCTTATCAAGTACAAAATAGACTTCTGTTTCCCAAATGTCTGAGAGATCTTTGTATTTATGATCACATTTACCTTTGGCAATAACACTATTTATTGGTATGAAGAAATGCTTTAGACATCCGGGGCATGCCTTAAGGTACAAGAATGCCCTTGGGAAACTTACAATCTTGAGAAGTTAGGAGACAGACAAAACAAACTTAAGTCTGTGCAGTGTATAGAGGAAAGCTAAGCCCAAATCCGCAAAGGGCCAACTGTACACAGAATGTAATGAGTAACAAAGTAATCAGAAGTGGAGCTCTCCAAGAAAAGCTGTTCTAAGGATGGTTGGAGCCTCTTGAAGGATACCTAGAACAAATGCCCTTCTCATATTTCTCCTAGCTTCTAAACTTGAGCCTGACCCATGAATTGATCTAATAAACACAAGACTCCTTACCAATACAGATTCATTAGCTGATCTCAGCTACCTGGTGGAAAACTTCTGCAGAGTGAAGCCAGTTTACCTCACTGGAAATTCTAAAAGAAATTAAGTTGTCTGGGACCTACCATTCCATTCTGTTATAAGCACTCTCCTAGCCCCATTCAATATACATTAACTGGATCTTGATTGGAACTTCTCTTGCCTTCTCTCAACACAAACCAGCTATTGCAGGTTCGCTGCCAGCCTCAAGATTCATTTCACCCTTCCCTCAAACAGATGAAAATCCATAGCAAATTTACATAATGCCCCTAAGATCAGCAACAAGGTAAGAATGTCCACTCTGGCCCTTATATCTGGTATTGAGGTGGGGGTTCTAGCCAGGACAATTAGGCCAGAAAAACAAATAAAAGGCATCCAGATTGAAAAGCAAGAAAACTCTGCACAGATGATATGACTTTGTACAGAAGATCTTAAGGAATCGACAAATAAACTATTAAAACCAAAAAATGGTTTACAGAATAAAAGAGTACCATACCAAAAAGGGTTTGTTTGTTTGCGGTACTGGGGATTGAACCCAGAGGCATTCTACCTCCAAGCTACACCCCCAGCCCTGTTTTATTCTTTATTTTGAAACAGGGTCTCACTAAGTTGCAGAGGGCCTCACAAGTTGCTGAAGCTGGCCGTGAACCTGCAATCCTCCTGTCTCAGTCTCCCAAGTACTGGGATTACTAGTGTGTGCCACCACACCTGGCTCCAAAAAGTATTTTTATACATGCACAATAAACAATATAAAGGTAAAATTAAGAAAGTTCCCATTTTAATTGCAAAAGGATAAAATGCATAGGAATAAATTTTACAAAATAAGAGCAAGACCTGTACATTGAAAAATTACAAAACATTGAAAGAAATTAAATGGAAAGACATCCATGTTCATAGGGTGAAAGACTTAAGATTGTTTTAAGATAGCAATACTTTACAAATTGATCTGTAAATTCAATGACCCCTATTAATATCCCAGTTGATATTTTGTTCATCTGTGCGACACTGGGGAAGCCAGAGGCATTCTACCTCTGAGCTATACTCCCAGCCCCTTTGATTTTTTTATTTTGAAACAGGGTCTCACTAGATTGTTGACAGTCTCACTAAATTGCTGAGGCTGGTTTTGAACCTGCTATCTTCCTGTCTCAGCTATCTAAGTACTGTGATTACAGGCACATGCTACCATGCCCAGTAGGTTTTTTTTTTTTCTTGGCAGAGATTGACAAGTTGAACCTAGAATTCATTATGAAATTGAATAGCTAAAACAATCTTGAAAAACAACAAAGTTGGAGGACTCATATGTCTGGACTTCAAGATCTGTGATACAAATCTACAGTAATCAAGTCAGAATGAGACAGGCATAAAGAGAGACATATAGATGAATTAAACAGAAATATACCCTTACATTTATGATCAAGTGATCAAGGGTGACATGACAATGAGATTGAGAAAGAACAGTCTTTTCAATAAATGGTACTAGGAAAGCCAGATATTCACATGCAAAAGAATGAAACTGAACCCCTGCCCTACATTACATACAAAAATTAACTTGCCGGGCATGGTGGCGCACGCTTATAATCCCAGCATTTGGGAGGCTGAGACCAGAGGATCCAGGTTCTCGGCCAGCCTTAGCTACTTACTGAGGCCCTCCACAACTTAGTGAGACCCTGTTTCAAAATAAATAATAAAAAAATAGGGCTGGGGGTGGAGCTTGGAGGTAGAATGCCCCTGTGTTCAATCCCCAGTATTGAAAAAAAAAAAAATTAACTTAAACTGGATCACTGACCCCCAGGCGTGGTGGCATATGCCTGTGATCCCAATACTTGGGAGGCTGAGACAGGAGGATGGTAGGTTCGAAGCCAGCCTCAGCTACTTAGTGAAGCCTTCCACAACTTAGTGAGACCCTGTTTCAAAAATAAAGAATAAAAAATAGGGCTGGGGTGTAGCTTGGAGGTAGAATGCCTGATTCCTCTGCATGCCCAATCCTCCCATCAAATCTGCCCAAGAAAGGTACGCTGCAGCAAAACTCCCACATGCAGGCTCTCCTCTGATTCCACTAGGTGCACTCAGCAAGGGAGGCGCCTCCTTTTAGTCTGCAGGGCCTCCAGTCAGGTCCATTCTCTTTTCCACAACCTTCCTGAGGATCCTGATCTCTATCATTAGATTGTCTTACCTCTTATCTCACCCAAATAACTGAAACCTTCATACATTTTTCTTCAACTTCCTACCTCTACTTACAAGCCGAGCATCCTACATACACACTTAACTCAGCTTTTCCCCTCTAGTTCAAGTCCAAACCCCACACATGCCCCTGACCTAAATACCCTCTACTGGCTCCACCTACTCAGCCCATAAATTTACCAAATTCCTCCTAACTTGAGGAAAAAATACCTCCTTGCTGTCTAGCTATTCTCAATCCATTCATTCTCTTGCTTGATTTCCTCCAGACTCCTGAAAGAGTCTCCACTGTTTCCCCTCCCACGGGCTCCTCAACCACCTGCAACTTGCCTCCTACCTCCAGAACTCTGTGGAGACTGCTTTCCACACAATTTCCCATATTGAGCCCTCACCTGAAAACCTCAAGGGATTTCCTCTCGCAGGCTCATCTAATTGTGCCTCTCACTTTTGGGCTTGCACTCTTAACCAACACTCCCTTCACAGAGACAGAGCCTACTCCCAACTCACAATACTGTGGACTGCCAAACTTTGGTTTTGGCCCTTAGAGTGCCTGAAGCTTCAGGCTCTTATATGTAACTTCCCAGGGGACATATGTGTTGTGCCGGACACTAGCTGCCACAGAAGCTGCTGTTAGAAGTCTCTCACATGAAATGACTCAGAGTCAGAATTGATTATTTTTAGAGATTATTATTATTGGAGAAATGAGGGGTGGCTAGAAAGCCAAAAAGGCTTCTGCTCTCCTTTTAGCAGAGTCCTTTTTTATTGAGGGTTTAAACAAAGCATTTCTAAAAAATTAGTAAACAGCAGGGCAGTCACAAGTTAAGTTTAGGGAGAGGCAGTAATGGGTTAGATTTAGGGAGAGGCAGTCACCCACCAGCTTTAGGGAGAGGCAATCATGAGCCAGGTTTAGGGA
>PVLC010030794.1:0-19248 GCA_004027655.1 Graphiurus murinus
AAAAAAAAAAAAAAAAAAAAAAAAAAAAAATTCTTTAAGCAACAGACTAATATAATGTAATCTGCGTTTGCCAAAAATTCCAGTGACTTTCTGTTGCCCTAATTGGATATATTCAAATAGCTTGCTTTGTGCACAAGACTGACCAGCTATCAGACCTTATTTACTACTTTGCTGCTCCTGCTCACCTACTTAACTCCAGTCATGTTAGTTTTTGTTTTGTTCTATTTGCTGTTCCTCATACATGCCAAATTTATTCATGATTCAGGACTTCTGCAGTATTTTGTTGTTGTTGTGTTTGTTGTTTGTTTTTGTATATCGTTTATGTCTTTAATCTATGAAATTCTACAAAAATATTTATGTATGGCTATTGCTATCTATCATAGAGTTCTTAGTTTGACTCAGTTTATTACAAATGTCTTTCTTAACATTTTCTAAGGAAAATTTCTTATTTTTTATTTTATTGTCTTTGAAGCATTTCCAATTAAATCATTTCTTTTCTTTTCTTCCTGTGTACTATGCCTCAAATTTAAATTCAGGGGAGCAGTTCTGTATTCTATCATTCACTATTATACTTCTAACATTGAAAATAGACCCTGACACATGTTATGTAGGTGTCAGGAATGAATGGAATTGAAGTTAGTTTGGCATAAAGAGTTTTCTGGGAATTAAACAAACATTGTGACTACTCTCTGAAGAATGCATAAAAGGAAAACTTAGATACGCAGAAGATATGAAGACATAAGTAGCAGAACTATCTCAACTAGAACATCAAGTGATTTATAACATTTCTACATAGATATCTTTCTTACTTGCAAGTGAAACATGCGCTGTTTTATTGATTAGCAATATAAATTTGGCTAATATGTCTTGAGTATCTACTATTGCCAACATATTTAATTGATAATATTTGTAAAAGGAAATTCAATATATATTGTGAAAAAGTACAGCATAACATAAAATTATTGTTATATAGATTGGACATAGTGAAGTAAGCTTAAATCATGCTCTGAGTATAAGGTATGGGTGATGGAGAAGAGAGGACGTCCTAGCCCAGCATTGACCAATAGAAGTCAGGTAAGTCACAAGTGTCACTTTCAATGTTTTAATGGCCATATTACAAAAGAACTAATAGTGAATAATTAGGATAACCTCTATAAATTGTAGTTATTTTTGAGGAATAGTAAATTTGAAATCCAGTGGGAATTTCTCCTTTATAGCACATTTCAATTCTGACTGGACATATTTCAAGTATATATTTTTTCTGACCAGTATTCATTAGCAAATGAATGGTATACTTTTCAAATATTGGATTTTGTTTACTTTGGACCAAACAGCAGTTCCTCAAAGATATATTGTACACAAATAAATGAATGACAAAATAAATAATTGAACAAAGTGAATCAACAATATAATACACTATCAGAGATTGTTGAGAAATAACAAATCCAAGGTAGGACTTCATTAAATATGTATGTCAAAATAAGAGGCACAGAAGGTTAATATATTAAGAAAATATATACATAGAAAAAATTAGAAAGAAAATATATATGAACATAAATATATACATACACATAAGAAAAAAAGAACTGGTCTTTGCAAATCTGAAATCTGGCAAAATTCAACATCTTCAGGGTAGGCCAGAAGTCTCAAATATTAATACTACCTGTTACATGGGGAACACATTATAGAAAAGAACTGAATACATCTCACTGAGAGGTTCATCAAAATCAAGCATAAAAATGGAAGCAATTGTATAAATTTACATTCCAGGCAATTGGCACTCTACAGTGTTTATAATTCATTTTGTGGATGTACAGTGTTTCTAAAATCAAAATAATCAAAGTAGCATCTACATATCACCAATTACATTACATAAAAAGTATTTATTGTCAGGATTGAATTAATTTGGGTTCTTTACTTATGATCACTACTATCATTATTAGAGATGTATTTTTAAATTATATTTTTTGTTTTACTAAAAGTTCAAACCATATGAAACATACATAGTTAAATCTAATTGCAGTCTCAGAAAGAAGTTGTGAGATAGCACATTTCATTAGGCAATTTTAAAATAAGTTTATTAATTGAAGTACGTGGAGTAAACCCAGCCTGTGAGATAATATCATGAGCATCAGTCCAGCAACAATTCATTTTCTACCACAATTTAAATACTATTAACAAATTATTAGACTAAAACATCCTGACGAAGTCCTAATAAAACATTAACAATGTTTTAAAAGGAAATTCAAATAAAAATATAACACAGGTTCTCGCCACTGAAATTGTTAACAAAAATTTACTCCCTCCACTATTTATTGATACAATGAGATAATGTCTCGTGGCTTATTAACTATACCCTGGGATTAATTTAGGCACTTCTGAAAAATGTTGATTTTTCAGCCCCTAGGGAACCATTTGGTAAATTACTGCTTTAGTATATTAATAGGTATCTAAGTCTTTATAGTACTAACTTACCTATTATGTTAACCCTGAACTTTTCAACTATTAAAGATTAATATAGCTTAGAGTATTTTAAGGTGGAATATCAAACAAGAGGCTAATGTTTGGCAGAGTTTGATGGATCCCCAGGTGTCAGGCAGACCTTTCTTTTCCTGATAACTCAGACAGGAGATGTTGTAAAAATGTCTATGGGCAAGATTAGAAACCTTTCTTGTACTTCTCAATAAAAAAGATATTCTTTACCCTATTCTGTTCTTTAAGCATTCTACAGTATACAACCTAATACACACATATTTTTACAAAGAAATGGTTTATATTATTTTTGTAGTTTCATAATTTTCCAATATATTTTATTTTTATCCTATAATCATTAATTATATTACATACATATTAATTCAAATTGATGTCTATATGGTACATGTTCAATATGGACAACAAATAATTTTTAAGTTACAAAGCAATGTAAGAACAGCCTCGAACTACTTTACATCCTAGTCCTCACTCCCTTTCTAAACATAATAAGTGATGTCCATTTTGTGCCTATTCTTCCAAAACACTCCTTTTGTCATCAAGTGTATATGGCATGCCTGCATGCATATTATATACATTTTATATGCCTTTTTCCTTAGTAGGTAAGTAAAATTAATGCATATGGTATCTATACATATGTTAAAATCTATATTTTATATTCATATAACACAAACCACCCAGATATCACAATCAAACTTTTAGCAGAGGCAAAAATTTTCATAGTGACAAATCATAGTTCGTTTTTCCATTACTTTACCTGTGTATATTTGAGATAATTGCAATCTCTTGAATGCAGCTTATACAAACAATAAAATAAATATTATCACAGATGACAAGAAATATGGAGAATACGTGCTTTTAAGAATGCATCAACCAGGATCACTATTAAATATTCAAATACCTAACTGCTTTCATTCTCTGTCTCTAGCCATGTTCTGGTTCTCTTTGTGATCACAAGAGAATGCAGTTATGACTTCCACTCCCTTTCTCCTGAATCTGCATTCATTGATAGAAAATGATCAATCACATATAATCCACAGACATATAAAGTGCTATTTTCCTAGAACTTCAAAAACTTTGCCTCACATCCCCTAAGCTGTAGAATTGTATTCCTATATTTAAAACATGAAATGAATATCATTGAAAGACTACTCAACATTTGTGCCACCCCTCCTCTCCTTTTGTGGTTCAGACAGACCTCATAAAATACATATTCCATACCTGGGAAAAATATAGATTTATCATATCCAGAAAGCAGATGAACAAGTGACATTTGGAAATAAAGTATCTTCCACAAGTTTTATATTTTTATTTGGTTTTTACAAAAATTTCATTTTCAGACCTTCCATGCACATACGTAAGAATTTCTTCATTATAATGTTCTGACTTTAGGTCTTTTGGAAAGAATTATTGCAATGTAACAATAAAAATATTTTGAAAATAATTTCTTCAGAATAAATGCAAAGAAGTAAAAATCTGGCATATATATATATTTATATATATATATATATATATATTTATATATATATATATATATATATATACTTTTCTGCATATGTTGACCACATAATTCATTATTTAAACTAGTATCTAGTTGACAGTGAAAGAATATTTACAGTCATTTAGGGTAACAAAGAAATAGGACTGCTCCAAATAACTTGGTCATATTATATTTTTACTTGCCACCACCTATCAGAATATCTAACTAAAATGTGGTATAATAAAAAATTTTAATGTTAAAGGATAAAAATAAGAATAAATTATAGAATGTATAGTAGTAGTAACTTGTTTATTTTTTATTCTAAGTAATCATATCTGAATATATTTTCCTTTTTATCAATTTTAACATGTTAGGTAAATATATATTGTATTCAAATGTATATAATTGAATAATTTTATGTATTATGTATGTATGTATAAGCACATGTATACGTACACAAGCATATTGAGAGAAAATAAAAGTATAAAAGTAAAGAGAGAGATTATTTATATCTTTTAATCAGTAACACATTTTTCATGTCTTTTTACAGCAATGGCTTATGAAATCAGTATAGTCAAACCTAGCTTATAAAAATATAAATAAGTATAGTCTATCATTACTTTTGTGCCTTTTGTTTGCATTTTTTTATTTTAAAAAGTATTAAATACCTGAAGAGCCGGGCAGGGTGGCACATGCTTGTAATCCCAGTACTTGGGAGGCTGAAACTGGAGGATCCAGGTTTGCAGCCAGCCTCAGCTACTTAGTGAGGCCCTCTGCAACTTAGTGACACCCTGTTTCAAAATAAAGAATAAAAAATAGGACTGGGGGTATAGCTCAGAGGTAGAATGCCCCTGGGTTCAATCACCAGTACTGCAAAAAAAAAAAAATAGATAGATAAATAAATAAATAAATAAATAAATAAATAAATAAATAAATAAATAAAAATACCTGAGTATCTGAAATATATTATATATATATATTTATTTATAACTCTTTAACAATTTTATTTATTATTCTTTGAGTCATAACTTATAAATAATGTGTGATTATCAAAACAATAATAAAACCAAAATTATTTAAGAGAACGACTTTTTTTCCAATGATTAGCCAATGTATCAATTCATCCTGATTTTAAATGCAATTTCAACATTGCAATACTGATTAAAATACCAAGGACATTCTTCACAGATATATAGAAATTAGTCCTTAATTTTATTTGGAACAACAAAACACCCAGAATAATAAAAGTAGTTCTCGGCAACAAGAACCATGCAGGAGGCATCATAATACCTGACTTCAAACTATACTACAAAGTCATAATAATAAAAGCATCATGTTATTGGCACAAAAGAAGACACACACACCAATGGAGCAGAATAGAACACTCAGAAACAAATCTGCACACTTATAGCCATTTCATATTTGATAAAGGTACTAAAAACTTACACTAGAAAAAAGAGCACCTTCAACAAATAGTGTTGGTAAAACTCGTTAATCATATGCAGAAAAATAGAAATAAACCCCACTTTCTCATCCTGCATGAATCAATTAAAGATGGATCAATGATCTGGAAATTAGACCAGAGTCCTTGCAGCTATTTGAAGAAGGCATAAGACCAACATTCCAACACTTAGTCATGGGTAAAAACTACCTCAAAAAGACCCCAAAGGCAAAATAAATTAAAATGAGGATCAATATGTAGGATTGCATTAAACTGAAGAGCCTCTGTGCAGCAAAGGAAACAATCAAGAACCTCAACAGAGAGCCAACTGAAAGGGAGAAGATTGTTGCCAGCTATGCCTCTGATAGAGGACTAATATGTAGAATATACAGAGAACCCAAGAAGCTCCCAGCCATAAAAACAAATAACCCAATCAAGGAATGAATTAAATTGACACTTCACAAAAGAATAAATATAAATGGCTAATAAATATGTAAAAATATTCAAAACCATTAGTAATCAAAGAGATGCAAATAAAAGCTACTGTGAGATTTGACCTAACCCCAATTAGAATGGCAATCATTAAAAATACAAACAACAAAAAATGTTGATGGGATGTAGAAAAGTAGGAACTGTAAGACATTGTTTATGGGATTGCAAATTAGTGCAACCACTTTGGAAAACAGTGTGGAGGATCTTCAGAAAAGTGGGATAAACCTACAATATGAATCAGTTATACCACTCCTGGGTATCTACCTAAAAGAATGGAAATCAAAATACCAGAGTAATGCAAGCCTATCATGTTTATAGCTACACAATTTAACATTGCCAAACTATGGAACCAGCAGAGATGTCCATTAATAGATGAATGGATTAAAAAAACTATAGAATAGGTACACAATAGAATTTTACTCAGTCATAAAGAAGAACACAATTACATCATTTTCAGACAAATAGATGTAACTTCAGAACATTATGATAAGCAAGATATTCAGTTTCAAAAAGTGAAAAGTCTGATTATCTCCCTAACATTCAGAATCTAGGGAGAAAACTAGACATAGCAAGGACTACAGACAAAACAGGAGAAACCTTAATTGAGTGAAGAAAGTGATCTAACTGAGGGAGATGAGTGGGGGAAGAGGGAAACACATCAATGGACATGATGTACATACACAAACTTATTAATCACTATGCTAAGCATGGGAAGGAGGGGAAGGCGGATGGAATAGGGCTGGAACTGGGGGAGAGCTCAATGAGTGCTGTGTGCATGTATGTCTCTATCATCCTGAGATTTTTCAAGATGTGTGATTACACATACCAATAAAAGAAGAAGAAAAATAAGTCAAAGGTAAAGAAGAATAATACAAACCTAAAAAAACCCAAAAACTCGGTCAGCATTCTTACTGCTATATCCTAAAGGACTGGACTGACCACACAGCTAGGAGAAAGAAAAATTTATTTTCTGAGAGTTTCTTTGGTGATTTTGGGTTCAGTACATGTGTGGCCAGGGACTGTGGATCTCACGGCATGGTGGTGGGAAGTGGAGAAAGGGAGAGCGCAAGGCTTTGCTCTCACAACATCGAGTCTGGAAGCAAGACCACACCCCCAGGGACCCACCTACTCTATCTGCACCCTACCATTCTAGGCCACTACTCATTAAGATGGGTTTATCCACCACTTGGATTACAAACAAGTCCAGGTTTTCATCATAGCTACCATGTTTCCATGAGGGCTAAGGAGACATTCTAAATCTAAACCATTATATCAATATTTGAGATTTGAGGAGGAACTATATACTACTACTACTACAAAAAAAAAAAGCTACAAAAAGTTTATATAGAAAACACATGGAACACCAGTTTTCAGTCAATTCATATTATGGAGGGCAAGACTGGTTTCTGAGAGAAAGGAAGAACAAAGGTGATCAGTCTGTTCCAATTTACCACCTTGAGGCAGAATACAAAATATACTGTAGGAAAGGGGGAACTAAACATGCTAAGGGCATGCTGGTAGTATAAAAATCTCTATATAATATGTATCAGTTAAAGGACATTCATCAGAATAATAAAAAATCCTAACATTAAGTGACATAGAGAAGTTCAATAATAAATGAGCAAAATAATTGAAAACACACATAGACAAAAATAAAAGAATGGCAATATGAAATAGAAGCAGCACTCAATATCAGTTGGTACAGAAATTCAAATAAAAAGCATAAAGTAATATGTTGATATTACAATTGCAAAACTGAAAATGATTTGCAACCCCAAGTGTTCATGAGGAATTAAAACTATTTTGCTGGAGGATTTGAGAGATTATACAACCACTTTGGAATTTATTTTAGGCACTTTTCACAAAATGAATATACACTTACAAAATGATTCAGCAATCTCATTTCTAGGTCCTAACCCAGAAGAATAAAAAATTTGTTATCCTCACAAAGAAACTCATATATTTAGAGTGGTTTTGTTCATTACAATAAAAACAAAACGAATAAAAAAGCAAATCCAACCTAAACATTTATCAGTGTGCGATGTTATGAATAAATATATCCATATAGTGGAATTCTACTCAGCATTGCAAGTCTTTTTTTTTTTTGCTCTATGTAAGAAGTCAGACACCATGACTATGTGCTTTAGGAAGGATGATGAACATTTTCAAAGCTTATTTAAGGAACCAACCTAGCTGTCAATAAATAAATGGATATAAAAAATGTGGTATATTCACTCAATGGAATTTTATTCAGCCATAAAGAAGAAGAAAATTATTAGCATAGAACTAGAGAATATTATGCAAGTGAGAAGAGCCAGTCTCAGAAAGTCAAGGGGCCAATATTCATTCTCATGTATAAAAGCTAGAGAGAAAATATGAAACAAAAGGGACTTCAAATAGTTGAGAGAGACCAGTAGAATAATGGAAAGGGATTAGGGGAGTGAGGCAGACAGGGAAAAAAAGAATACCTGATGAAGTAAACAGTCCAAATAATACTTTGCCCATATAGAAGGTATAACTACAAATCTCACTAGTATATAAATGGGTAGGAGTGACAGGGTGGGATCAGGGCGGAAGAAAACACAACTATATCTGTGTGCATGTATGTTTGTGTCACTTTGAGCCATACTATTAGGTATAATTATAATATGTCAATAAAAGTATTTTAAAAATATTTAACTGTAAATTTAAATTGGTGAAAAATTATATTTTAATGAATTTGACACTTTGAAAACTCAAAATAGACATAATGGCTAACGTAGTTTTCTTTTAAAATAAAAATTAAAGGTACCAAAGCCAGATAAAGACAAGAAAGAAAGTTATATGTCAATATATCTCATATTCATAAATAAAAAATCTCAATATAATTCTGGAAAATTTCAATTTAACAATATATGAAACAATTGCACTGCATGACTACATAATATTTATTGCAGGAATGGGAGACTAGCTCAACATTTGAAAATCAATTCATGTAATCACATCATTAAACTCAGAAATAAAATTCATATGATCATATGAGTAGAGATGAAGAGTATTTGATAAATCTAATAATCATGGAGGGTAAAAAAAACTCTCAGAGAATGAGAAATTAGAAGAATTCAAATTCATAAAAATACTTACTAAACACCTAAACAGCTAGCATTGCACAGAAAAAAATAGATACTAGATGTTTTCTTACACAAATAATTAGAAATAAGACAGGAATGTCCATTCTCAGTAATTCTGTTGTAATGTAAATCTTAGCAAAAAACTAAGAAATGGAACCAAATAGTATAGTAGCTGGGAAGGAAGAAATAAAACTGTCTTAGTTTACAAATGTCATGATTGTCTGTAAAAATGTAAACTGACAAAAGTAAATTGCCTTTTTATATACAAGCAATGAACAATTAAATTTAAAATAATACTTGCAATGATATGTACATTAACAGCAGAAATTAAGAGCTTAAATATAAATATAAAATTCTTAAGATTTACTCCATTGATTTAAAACTATATGATGTAGAAAGGAGTGAAAACAGAAGTTAACATTTACTATTCTCTTCCGAATGAGATTAGAAGACAACATTGCTGGAACTCCAATGATTTGTGATAAAAATAATTAAAGAAATACTAAAAAGGAGAAACTTAATACTTAACAGTTTAGGAACATTAGAACCATTTCAGCAATACCAATATTGAAGAAATTAGTATTTTTTTTTTTGCAGAATTGTCAGCACCTATTTTGGAAAATTAAAATCTTAATCTATCCTGAAGCCTAAAGTAAATCATTCATACATCTATGATTTACAAGGAAAAGTTAAAGACCAATAGCTAGATATAGATAGATTATAGCTTGCTAGAAGTATACAAATGAATATAGATATAGATATGGATTAAAACAAAAATGTTGATGCATGCATAGATATAGGAATTAAAGCTAAATTTTACTGTGAATACTTGGAAAGCAGTTTGAATAAAACAGAAATCAAATTGTTGTCACTTAGGAAAACAAAAAGGTGAGACACCAGCAGTATATTGAAGAAATGTTTTACTAAACACAGATGATAAGTTTATAAGACACATACTAAATAGGTCAGATATACAAAAAAGGATAGAGATAATCTATGTTGATTTTTTTAGAATTTACTGATCTCAAACCACATAAAATTATTTTTCTCAAGCTGGTCTACTCCATTTGTTGAACATTGCTAATAGGTAAATGAATAATATATTTTTGCTTAAACTTGATAGTAGTTATTAGTTATTCTGCCTCAACTTCAAGAGCCTATTAAGGAAAATTCATATTACAATTATTATTTTGTTGTTAATTTTGTTGTATTGGAAATTGAAAAGAGGATTTTCTACCACTAAGGTACATTAGTTTATTATTTAATTACTTACTTAATTAATTAATTTGTTTTGAAATAGTATATTGTTATGTTTCTGAGAGTCTCACGAAGTTGCTGAGGCTGAACTGGAACCTGCAATCCTCTTGTCTCAGACTCCCAAGTACTGTATTACAGAAGTATGTCACTACATCCAACTTAAAGGATTATTTTGTAAAAGGAACACAAGGAGATTCTAACTTAGCTTAAAATTTTGAAGGAATAAATAATCATTTCAAAAATTTGGTTAAAATCTACAATGAAAGATGATATAAATTGGTGAAAAATAATGAAAAAGTGAATAGAGGTGTGAATTTATTGAAAAGAGAAAATGTACATTTTTTAAAAAGTATATGAGTAGCCGGGCATGGTGGCGTACACTTGTAATCTCAACATTTGGGAGGCTGAGACCAGAAGATCCGGGTTCACTGCCAGCCTCAGCTGCTTAGTGAGGCCCTCCGCAACTTAGTAAGATCCTGTTTCAAAATAAAAGAATAAAAAACAGGGCTGGGGGTGTAGCTTGGAGGTAGAATGCCCCTGAGTTCAATCCCCAGTACCACAAGCAAAAAAAAAAAAAGTGTATGAGTAACTGTGGGAAGCATAGAAAGCTTTTGCTAAATTCAGAGGACTCAGGAAGCTAAGATGACTGCATACTGTCAAGGCTGTTTGAGTGATTAAAGCTCAGCCAGTTTCTGTATGTGCCCATTGTGCGTATACAACCTTGGAGATAATTTTGTAACTCCTGAGAAAACAAAGTGTGAAAGTTTGTGGTCTGTGTTGCCTGCTTTTCCCGGTAAGGGGGCAGCAAGCTGAAGGCCATCAGAGAAAGTAAAAAGTAACTTCGAAGAAGTAACAGATACTTCTTTAGGGCCTGATTGTCTCCACCTAGCCTTGAGGTTTTTTGAGATAATGACTGTTTCACACGTAATCAGGGTCATCTTTGTTCTGCTAAGCATATAAAAACCCTATCTTCGTTTAATAAAGTTGAACATTGTTTCCCTTGCAAGGTATGTGTGTGTGTGCCATGTCTCGTCCTGTCTTTGTTCTATGTTCAGCTCCCAGATCGGCCGGCAGAGAAGAAAAGGTAAACTGAGGCAGCAAGCATGTTGCAAGTAACAAAAATAAATTTTAATTTTATTAGGAATAATGTAATATTCCTAATGTAATATTTTAGCATAAATATATTTTGAAAAATTTCACTAGTTTACATACTGAAAGGACCAGAGTTACATGAGTTTTTAATTAGCCATAAAGTATTTATAAATTTCTGAACAATATAGATCAAAAAAGCACCTGTTCAAGATTTTATTTAAAAGAGTATTTTGGTTCAATAATTATCAAAAATATATTTCTAATTACACAAACTCATTTTGACATAGAACCATAAAATAGTAAAAGACTATGCATCCTTTGAAGTGTCAACCTATGATTTCACATAATTGGCCATATTTTCCTGATATTTATTTATCTTTAGTGATTTTAGGTTGGAATAAGTTATGCATGCCTGTTTCCATATTCCTTGCTTACCTGTGAGCGAGCAAGCCAAGTGCATACGTAAACACAATGGAAAGTGGATCCTTTGTAATAAATCTTCATTGGACAAGAGGATCACCCAAAATAAATCATCTGTGGGTGAGTGAAACAACATTGCTCACACATACCTGGAAGAAAGTGCTCATCCATCATGAATCAAAGATAGATAAGTGGATCAGCCTTGATTTACTGCCTCTAATCATAAGTATGGTTTCACCTTACCTAACATTACCATGAATTCAAAAACATATTCTTTAGAAAAATATGAACGAGTTACCTTTTTAACCTTGCCTTTGAAAGTCTGTTTTCGAATAAAGCAATAGTATCTTGGGTAAAATAAGAAAAAATATGTTCGCCAATACTATTGAGTTATATTAATTTAGAAATGTATATAAAATAAAAAAACTGAATGCAAATCTCAGGAAATCCAGGTACTATGATGTTGAATATAAATTTTCTTCATTTGTAAAGCTACATTGAGAATAACTACATGGATGTTGTGAGGAGTAAGTGCAATGCTGAATAAATATAATTTTACACATTTCATATATTTTAATGTATGTCTTTTATTTCTAACAAAGAATATAAAATAAGGCACATAAAGAACTCATATTTTTCATGAAATGGAATCAATGTAAATGAATCATAAATAGTATGTTAATAGTTGGTGAAGGCTTGAGCAGGAAGTTAGAACAAATAGGACAATTGAACTGTCATCAATGGCATAAGTTCCCCTAAAAATATACAGTTATTGCTGAACATCTTAGATGGAAAATGAAGAGAAAGGAATATATGTATAGCAATTATTTAGTGTGAGAATACACTCTTGGGCTATAACTATATGACTTTGTGTATGTATGTATGTATGTATGTATGTATGTGCCTGTATACATATGCACATATGACTATAACCATATATGGCTACATGATATATATTTCAAATAACACATAAACACATGTTCATAATCATGTATAGATAGATAGATAGATAGATAGATAGATAGATAGATAGATAGATAGATAGATAGATCACATTAAATGTACATTAAGTATCATACCTCAAGTACCTCAACTGATTTAGGCAGAGGTCAGGTCATAAAAGTCCTCTATGCCTTGCAAAATATTTTGAGTTTTACCCTACACCAACAAGTGTCACTGGTGGAGATATCACTAATAGGGAGAGACAGAAAAAGAGACAGAGAGATACAGAAAGACAAAGGCTTTTTATGACTTCTACAGAAATAGTTGTTGCCTTTTTTTTCTCTGAAAAAAGTCCCTGTTTTCATTGTGTTCTACATATATTATTGTTCTGCAAACTAATCCAGAAATACATCTTGTCAAAACATTTTTTGCTAGAGGTAATACACTATATAAATTTAATAGCTCTGTTTTAGTTCTTATAAACATGATAAAAATAAAAAGATTATGATAATCATTTATACTTGTTTGCAGAGAAACAATATCAACATATATTTTCAAAGTTCAAATATCTTTGAATAATTCATGTCATTCACAGCAATATATAAAAAATTGATATGTAATAATACTATTGAATTTAGCATGCATTACTAGGGTAGAAATAAACTTTAACCTTTTTTTGGCAATGATATTAACTTATTCACTGATTTTCTATATTTTTTCATTATACTTCAAAAAACCTTTTCAAACGCATTTGAAGATTTCTTTATTTGATTGTTATATTGCTCATTCACAAATAGATGTTGGACTGTATCAGGTTCAAATTATTTTAATAATATTTTTCTCTCAGAGAAATATTAATGCTAGGGAGTTTGCGACTTGTGAAGAAAAGTAAAAAAAAAAAAAAAAAATACTTTCTCCTGATAAGCTTAAGTACAATAGAAAGTGTGCTTCATGATTTTATTTTTTGTTCTATTTTTTGTTTGTATGGTTTGTCAAAGCATTGTTGTACTATAACCAGAAATGAACATGAACATAATCCTTATTGAAGTAATTTTGGATGAGAAAAATATATCCTACTTCTTTTCTAAATCATAATAAAAAGTTTGTAATGAAAGGTTTTTAAAGATAATTTAATAAAATATTGTTTATTGTGTACTTTTATAGATATTTTTATAACAGGTATGGTGAAATGCTAAAAGAATTATATCAAGATGTTAAGAAAATATTTCCCCTTAAAATTAGATGCCATGTATAACAAAATGCATTAGAAGACATCATCTTTCTTTTTTCTTCATTTCTAAAGACTTAAAGACTTGTGCATGTTAAACAAGTGTTTTTCTCATGAGCTACACCCCAAATTCATTCTAACTTGTTTCTCACCTTTCCACTCTGGAACATGTCTTCAAGATATACCTGGAATTCTTATAGACACAGATATTTAAAGCCAGGTGTGGTGATGCACCCTTGTAATCCCAGTACTTGGGAGGCTGAGATGGAAGGATCTGGGTTTTCAAAAAACCTCAGCAATTTAGTTAGGTCCTCCACAACATAGTGAGACCCTGTTTCAAAATAAGTAATAAAAAATGGGACTGAGGGTGTAGCTCAGGGGCAGAATGTCCCTGGGTTCAATCTCCAGTACTACAAAAACACGATAAAATAAACATTTAAAACATAACAGGAAAGGTGAAAGGCTCTCAAGGAAAATTTCTAATGACTGTAGCTGAAAATAATAATTTCTATATATTTTATCTGACTACAAGCAAAGCTACAAATCAAGATTAGTTCCTGTGAAGATCAGCAAAACTGTGTTGGAGAGGATTGTAAGATTAAGTCCAATCTTCATTATGCTTCTGAAATGACTTTTGTGAGAAAATGAAATGTTTTAAACTGGGACGCAAACATTATAATTTCAGATTTCCTATTTTATATCATCTTTAGTTATTATGGATTAAACATGTTGATGATTTGATAGTCCATGTAATGTGCTTATATTACAACACTTTCATATCTATTTGTGATATAAAATGGCTGATTGCAGAGACTCACCAACTTTGAACATCTTCATAGACGGAAGGGCAGAAAAGACATAAGGATTGATAAATCTTCTTGATTATTAATTATTCAAAGTAAGTGAACTTTAATTTTATATGTCATGTAATTTTTGTAAATTATTCTCAACAATATGAACAATAATATATTTTGCCACATTATATTTTTGTAGATAAGGTACTCTCACACAAACTCCATAATGATTGAAAACATACAAATAGGTAAATAATCAATACCCACCTCTGTGAAGCTCTGACTGCAAGGACTGCAGCCAAGATATCCTCGTCTCTACTTGTCCAGTCTAGATAGAGTTTCATGATCTGAATCTTAATAGGAAGGGGAAAATATTTTCAAATATTTATGAATGAGTTCAAGCAGAAGTTAGATAGAAATGCATTTATGTCCAGGAATGTAGTTCTGAGAACTCTGTCATTCCCCTGCTCACTACTTTCTAAAATATAGCTTCCTCACTTGTAGAGAATTAATTGCTTGCCCCCTAAATGCCAAGGCATTTCCCTATCAAAGTAATTTATTACAAACCAGTCATATCTCTATAATTCATCCTTCTTGGTAGCCAAGCCCTCAGCATGGTCTTCACTTGTATAAAGAGACTTCTGTATGATAGGCATTTTGTTATTTGCTGATGCAAAACATCATTATAGCATTTATTATATTTTTGACATTTAGACTACATTTTCAATGGCCTAACTTGCTATGATATTTCTGGTAGTGATATAATTTTTACAACATTCCACACCCAATGTGAGAGTGAATTATTTTTAAGGTCTCTCCACTTCTTCGAAATAATGAACATTTGATGATGCATGATTTCTGCTGCCCTTTTATTCTTGAATATTGTAAGAAACTTTCCTAGAGACTCTTTTCACTTTCTTTTCTTTCTCATAATTTCTTTATTTGAATTTTTTTCCTATATTTTCCCACACCCTTAATTTTGCTGATGAAGTATTTTCTATTTTCCATTCTCCTTGAGAAGTTTTACAGTACACTCTGATTGATCCTGCTATATTTCTTCTTCCTTTCTTTTCTTCCTGCCAACACTCCTTCCAGCCTGCAAACCACAGTCAGATTAATTTTTACCATGCCTTGTTCTTTACTCCAGTTTACATAAAGTTAGCTCAGACAGTCCTTCCTAGAATGTATTTCAAGCTACCTCCTTTCTATGGTTTAATTTTTTTTTTTTTTTTTTTTTTTTTTTTTTGCAGCACTGGGGATTGAACTCAGGGGCATTCTATCTCCGAGCTATAATGCCAGCCCTATTTTATATTCTTTATTTTGAAACCGAGTCTCACTAAGTTGCGGAGTGCCTCACTAGATAGCTGAGGCTGGCCGCAAACCCGGATCCTCCGGTCTCAGCCTCCCAAATGCTGGGATTACAAGCGTGCGTCACCACGCCTGGCTTATGGTTTAATTTTGACTTCTGTTTCATAGTGGGATATCTTGTTTGCTGAATGATACTCCCATTTTAAAGACATTATTGCCTTCTAGAATTTATACTATTACATTGTAAATTTTTTAGCAAGAAGAAACCAACAATTACAATATTCTACTCATATCAGAAGTTCTCAAGTCTTAGTATGCATAGGAGTCACATAAGTATGGCAGCTTGTCAAAGGATTATATATTCTATTTTTGGCCAAAGATATTCTGATTCAATAGGACTGATTAGAAACCAAGAACATACATTTTAATAGAAATTTCAGTATATTTTGCTAAATATAGCCTGAGATAATTCATCAACTAATCAATGGTTATAGCTCCTAAGAATAATTTCGATGTGGAATATTTTTTTCCAGGATTTTGTACTCAGGAATTTTTTTCATGTGTTTGTGTGGTTCTAAGGATTTAACCCAGGGATATTCTACCATTGAGCTAAACTCCCAGTACTACTTACTTACTTACTTACACATTTATTATCATATATATATATATATATATATATATATATATATATATATATATATATATATATATATATATATGCAGGTCTTTTAATTTCCCAGGCTGATCTCAGACTTGTGATCCTCCTTTCTGTAGTTATTGCAATGATGATTGAGCAATAATGAAGCCTAAGAAAGATGTCTTCTTTTGGTATCCAGGGACAAAAAAATCATTTGTATCCATGAATGGATGGATTTACTTTAAACTTTTATTCATGATCTAATTCCTCCAAGGACATTTTACACCTAATAGTCCTTAATTAAACAGTATAAAGATTTGACTTACATTTTGAAAAGTACATCCTGGTTGTGACACCATCTTCTTCAAAGTCTGAGTTAGCAATGTATAGATTATGTGAATGCTAGGGAGAAGATGGATCATAAGAGGGTCTCCAGATGAAAAACGAGAAACCCTAGATGAGCAAAGAAGTTGACTTAACGGGGGGGGGGATGGATGGGGGAGACACCATAATGCACATGATGTACTTTCACAAATATATCAAGATCAATCACTAAACTGAACTTGAGAAGGAGGGAGGGTGAGAGAGTGGGGTGAGAATTGGGGAAGGGGTTAAATGATAAATGTGTGCATATATGTCTTTATCAGCTTGTACCTAACAAAGATGTATGATTACAATGCAGCAATTATTATAAAAAATAAAAAATAATATTACCTATTCCAGAATGCCTTATTCTGCTTTGAGGCCAGATAGTAAAAAAAAAAAATATGTCATTTTATGCTATAGGAAAACCAACATAAAAATGTCCTAAGATAGCTTTGTAATGTTAATAGCTAGAAATAATTTTGTAAAAAATATAAATACATCTCAGCATCTTTCCTGAAGTTAAAGACTTATTGAATAATTATAAACTTCAATATTATGTTTTATACTTCTAAAGCATTCTAAAATAATTCTTTATTTACCCATGCACAGACACTATTGCCAAGGTAATTGGTCTGTGCAGCAGCAAAGGACCTTGGACTTGTGCTCAGCTCCCAGAAAGTATTAGAGCTCCTAGATATTCCTAGACAGTATTAGAGCTTCTGAGATATATTTACACAGGAAGATGCTTCCCATAAACATCAGAATTTCACCAAAGTATAAACATATTTCTCATACAAATACGTTTCAGGATCTCTAATACTGTCTAGGAGCTAAGCACAAGTTTAAGATCATTAAATGCCAAGTAATCACCTTGTAAATCTTGGCCAGCCTACTGATGCCTTTTTTTTTTTAACCATAGAGTGAATTTCATCAATCACCTTCCCTGAAGAGCACCCAGTAAGTCTCAGAGGCCTTTACCTACAGCCTGTACGCTCCTCTGTATCTATCTTCCAATTCAGCACATGCACACCATCTTTTGTATGGATAACAGGAACATTTAAATTACAGTTCATCAGATAACTTGTTGAAGTCATACTTTCAATATATATTTTGTCAAATTAGTGCATATCTTCCATACCACAATGACATCCAAATTCATATCCTAAAACCTATCTGCTATTCTGACCAACACTTACTCATTCTCATTTGTCCTTTTTACATTTTCATTTATCGGTGTACTGATTCCTGAAGTAAGTCTTCATATTTTCTCATAAACTGCCTTCCAAACATGTTTTTCATTTTTTGGTTCCCATTTATGTGCCAACATGATCTCTATACACAGAGAGATAGTTGAGTTTTCTTTCCCAACTCTTTCCTCTCAAACTAATTTTCAATTCCAGCTTTCCTCATTGTCCTCTGATTATTTAAACAGCCATGCACATGCAACGATTTACTCAAGCTTACTTTTTATCCTATTTTGTGCTTTCTTTCTCTATATCTAGAAAAAAAAATTCTTTCCCCTTCTGGGTCAAAGTCAAATATCATCATTCTGTAGACCAAAGCAGAATAAAATATACTTCCTTATATTTTAGTGAGTATGGAATGAATAGCTCATTATTTATTTATAGAAGTCTTCTACATTAAACTGCAAACTGTTCTCCCCTTTCATAACTATTCCTTTGAGTGCCATAATCATGAGGATGTCATAAATCCAAATAAACCCCAGGGCACTTTTTTTTTTAAATTTTTTATTGTAGTAACTCGTGCAATATAGCATACATCTTTGTTAAGTATAAATTGTTAACAACATATTTGCACACAATTCTCATTTGACTCCTTCCCCGATTCCCTCCCCATTCCCTCCCCCTCCCTCCTCCTAAGGTTCACTTCAGTGAGTGACCTTGATATGATTGTGTAGGTACATCATGTGCTTTAGGGTGTCCCTCTGCCCCATGAATCCACCACAATTAAATCAATTTCTTTGCTTATCGGGGATCTCTCTTTTTCATCTGGAGACCCTCCTATGCCCCATCTTCTCCCTAGCATCCACATATTAGGGAGAACATATGCTTCTTAACTCTTTGTGACTGACTAATCTCACTTAACATAATGTTTTCCAGTTGCATCCATTTCCCTGCAAAGAACATGATTTTATTCTTCTTTATGGCTGAGTAAAATTCCATTGTGTACA
>PVLC010030795.1:0-19250 GCA_004027655.1 Graphiurus murinus
GGCGTGGTGGCGCACGCTTGTAATCCCAGCATTCAGGAGGCTGAGACTGGAGGATCCAGGTTCAAGGCCAGCCTCAGCTACCTAGTGAGGCACTCCACAACTTAGTGAGACCCTGTTTCAAAATAAAGAATAAAAAATAGGGCTGGGAGTGTAGTGTGTAGCTTGGAGGTAGAATGCCCCTGAGTTCAACCCCAGTACTGAAAAAAAAAAAAATTAAAATAGCCGGGCATGGTGGTGCACGCTTGTAATCCCAGCATTTGGGAGGCTGAGACCGGAGGATCCAGGTTCTCAGCCAGCCTCAGCTACCTAGTGAGGTTCTCTGCAACTTAGGGAGACCCTGTTTCAAAATAAAGAATAAAAAACAGGGCTTAGGGTATAGCTCGGAGGTGGAATGCCCCTGGATTCCATCCCTAGTACCACAAAAAAAAAAAAAAAAAATTAAAATAATCTGAGTGTTGTGGTGCACGCTTGTAATCCCAGTACTTGGGAGGCTGAGACCAGAGGATATAGCTTCAAGGCCAGCCTCAGCTACTTAATGAGGCCCTCCACAGCTTAGTGAGACTCTGTTTCAAAATAAAGAATAAAAAATAGAAGCCGGGCATGGTGGCACACGCTTGTAATCCCAGCATTCGGGAGGCTGAGACCGGAGGATCCGGGTTTGAGGCCAGCCTCAGCTACCTAGTGAGGCACTCCGCAACTTACTGAGACCCTGTTTCAAAATAAAGAATAAAAAATAGGGCTGGGGGTATAGCTCGGAGGTAGAGTGCCCCTGAGTTCAATCTCCAGTACCGCAAAAAAAAAAAAAAAAATAGAACTGGGGGTGTAGCTTGGAGGTAGAATGCCTCTGGGTTCAATCCCAAGTACCACAAAAATAAATAAATATAAATAAATAAATAGGACTGGGGGTGTAGCTTGGAGGTAGAATGCCCCTGTGTTCAATCCCCAATACCAAAATAAATAAAATTAATTAACTTATTAGTTAATTAGAGAAATAAAAAGGAACCAGGCATGGTGGCACATGCCTGTAATCCTTTTTTTTTTTTTTGCGGTACTGGGGATTGAACTCAGGGGCATTCTACCTCCGAGCTACTCCCCCAGCCCTATTTTTTATTCTTTATTTTTGAAACCGAGTCTCACTAAGTTGCGGAGGGCCTCACTAGGTAGCTGAGGCTGGCCGCGAACCCGGATCCTCCGGTCTCAGCCTCCCAAATGCTGGGATTACAAACCACCACGCCTGGCTGCCTGTAATCCTAATACTTGGAAGGCTGAGACAGGTGGATCACAGGTTTGAGGACAGCCTTAGCAACCTAGGGAGACTTTGTTTCAAAATAAAAAGTGCTGGGGGTGTGGCTTAGAGTTAGAATGCCCCAGGTTCCATCCCAGTACAAAAAAAAAAAAGAGGAAGGAGGCTGTTAAGTAACACTCTTCCATCCCTGGGCAGAGCGGTGTTAGCCAAGGCCCAGGACGTCTTTCCTGAGCCCTCTGGAGTCAGTTGGACACCCCAGAACCTTCTAGACGTCTCTGTCAGTTATCAACCACCACGTAACAAATCACTCCCTAACATAGAGACTTAACACAAACTTGTATAATCTCCTTCGTTTTTAGGAATTCAGATGCAGTTTGATTCAGGTTGTGGCTTAGGGTCTCTTGGGAGCTTGTCAGGGCAGAGGGTGTGGTGGCCCACCTCTGTAATCCTGCTCCTCAGGAGACCAAGACAGGAGGATTGAAAGTTGGAGGCCAGGCTGGGTGTGGTGGTGCACATTTGTAATCCCAGTACTTGGGAGGCTGAGACAGGAGAATCCGGGTTCTTGGCCAGCCTCAGCTATTTAGTGAGGAACTCTGCAGCTTAGTGAGACCCTGTTTCAAAGTAAAGAATAAAAAAAAAAATAGGGCTGGGGATATAGCTTGAAGGTAGAATGACTCTGGGTTCAATACCCAGTACCACAAAAAAAAAAAAAATAAAAAAAGTTGGAGGCCAGGCCAGGCCAGGCGTGGTGGCGCACACTCGTAATCCCAATACATGGGAGGCTGAGACAGGAGGATCCCGGGTTTGCAGCCAGCCTCAGCTACTTAGTGAGGCCCTCTGCAACTTAGTGAGACCCTGTTTACAAATAAAGAATAAAAAATAGGGCTGGGGTGCAGCTCAGAGGTAGAATGCCCCCTAGGTTCAATCCCCAGTACTGCAAAAAGAAAGAAGGAAAGAAAGAAGGAAAACCTTGTCTTCATCCGTCAAATAGGTCTTGTCTCCTCTCTTCCAACCACTGCTTGAAGGACAGATGATCTCACACCCAATTAAAATCAATATTATTAATTGATCATGTGCTACGTGCAAGTGCCCCCCCCCCACCGCACACCTCTCTCTCTCTTTTTTTTTTGTGGTACTGGGGATTGAACCCAAGGGCATTCTACCTCCAAGCTCCACCTGCAGCCCTATTGTTTATTCTTTATTTTGAAACAGGGCCTCACTAAGTAGCTGAAGCTGGTGGCGAACCTGGATCCTCCTGTCTCAGCCTCCCAAGTACTGGGATTACAAACATACACCACCACACCTGGCTTATTAATATTATTGATTCTAATTAACTTTTGTTAATATTAATATCGATCATTAATATGAATACCAATGGCATGGATCATTGTTGATTTATTAATGTTGCTACCGCCTCTGGCTAACTTTCGTTGATATTAATACTGAGGGTTAATATAAAGCTCGTGATGGCATTGATCTGTTATTCTGGGCTGGTTCTTGTTCCTCGTCTGGGAGTCTCAGAACTTGGTCGGCAGACGCTGCAGAGTTTTGAAAAGCAGGAAAGGAGGGCGGTGGGACCTTCGCGCCCAGGACGGCCTCGGGCCCCGCCCCGGCGAGAAGAGGGCAGCGCCGCTGCCACCAGGCTCGGTGGCCCCAAGGCTTGGGCGGGGCGGCGGGAGGGCTATGGCCGGGCAGCCCTTTGCAAAACCCAAAGGCCGAAGCAGGAGGACCTGGACTCCCGCGGGGTCGCCAGGCGCCGGAGAAGAAACAGCGCGCGGAAGGAAGCCCTTTTGGGCCTCAGAGAAATCTGGCAGGCGGGCGGTGCACCGTGATTAAAAGGGGAAGAACCGCAAGTCCCCGTTTAAGTCAGCAGAGCTGCTGTCTGGGCAGAGAGAGGGAAAGTGCTTGTGGCTGGTCGCCGTGTGCCACCTGGCAGCCGTGTGGCTGCGCGTAGGAGCGCTCTCTCTGGCCTCAGTCTCCCCCAAGTGTAAAGAGAGAGTGATGGGGGGGTGGTATCCGTCCAGGCTTCGTCCATAGCCCGGCCCTCCGCAGATGTGTCGGTGTGGCTGGGGCACTTCCTAGTAGGGTGCCAAGGCGACACTCGCAGTGAGGTCCCCAGCTGCACAGCTCCTTTGGGGCTCCCAGTGCCCTCGGGACCGTGAAGATTCCATGGAACGGCCTCGCCGCCGACTTCATCTCTTCCCACGAAACAGTGCACCTATCATTTCTGCCTTTTTTTTTTTTTTTTTTTGTACTGGGGATAGAACCCAGGGGTGTTCTACTTCGGAGCTACTACACCCCTCCTCCACCCCAGCCTTTTTATTTATTTATTTTATTTTATTTTTTTGCGGTACTGGGGATTGAACTCAGGGGCATTCTACCTCTGAGCTATACCCCCAACCCTATTTTTTTCTTTATTTTGAGACAGGGTCTCACTAAGTTGTGGAGGGCCTCACTAAGTAGCTGAGGCTGGCCGCGAACCCGGATCCTCCAGTCTCAGCCTCCCGAATGCTGGGATTACAAGCGTGTGCCACCACGCCCGGCTCCCCCTTTTTATTTTATTTTAGTTTATTTTTTTACGGCACTGGGGATTGAACTCAGGGGCATTCTACCTCCGAGCTATAACCTCAGCTCTATTTTTTATTCTTTATTTTGAAACCGAGTCTCACTAAGTTGCGGAGTGCCTCACTAGGTAGCTGAGGCTAGCCTCGAACTCGGATCCTCCGGTCTCAGCCTCCCGCATGGCATGCTGGGATTACAAGCTTACGCCACCACGCCCGGCTTCCCTTTTTATTTTAAAACAGGGTCTGGCTAAGTTACTGAGGGTCTTGCTAAGTTGCTGAGGCTGGCCTCAAACCTGTCATCTTCCTGTCTAGGCCTCCCAAGTGCTGGGATTACAGGCCTGAGCCACTGCACCTGATTCCTAGGGCCTTTTTTATTTTCTTCCAACTCACCAAATGTATTCTCACCTTTGTACTCACTGTTCCTTTGGCCGGGAGTGCCCTTCCCTCGCATTTTATTATGCCCATATTCTTCTTGTCTGGTGTGTTTATGGCGGGAGGTCACCTCAAACATTAGCTTCTCAGAGATGTCCTTCCTGAGCCCCCAAAGTTAGTCCCGTTCCCACTCTCTATCCTGTAACTGTTTTGTCATCTTCGCAAATTATCCTATTAACTTTAAATTTTTATATTTTGGGGGGGTTGAGGGTTGGGGATTGAACACAGGGTCAGTCTGCTCTATGACCTACACCTCTAGACCTATTTTATATATATATATATATATATATATATATATATATATATATATATATATATATATATTTGTGTGTGTGGTACTGGGGATTGAACTCAGGGGCATTCTACCTCCGAACTACACCCCCAGCCCTATTTTTTATTCTCTTTATTTTATTTTACTTTTTTGAACTCAGGGGCATTCTACCTCCGAGCTACACCCTCAGTCCTATTTTTTATTCTTTATTTTGAAACCGGGTCTCACTAAGTTCCCGAGTGCCTCACTAGGTAGCTGAGGCTGGCCTCGAACTCGGATCCTCTGGTCTCAGCCTCCCAAATGCTGGGAGCCACCACGCTGGGCTCCTATTTTATATTTTATATGGAAACAGGGTCTCACTAAATTGCCCAGGGTCTTAAATTGCTGGAGCCAACCTTGAACCTTTGATCCTCCTGCCTCAGCCTCCCAAGTACTGGGATTACAGGATGCAATTGACTCCTATTAGTTAATTTATTCGTGCTGTATCCTCTGTCATTGCTGTGTCCCTAGACACCGTGCCAGGCACTTAGTAGGTATCCCAGTACGTATTAATGGAAAGCATATTTTTGTGGTTTCTTCAAGGCCAACAGACTCCAGGGATCGCACGGCTCCCTTCCGCCATCTGCGCCATCTGCGTGAGTCTGGAAATCCCCACCTTGGGGGAACCCCTTCCTGCAGCTCCGAGGGCAGGGCTCCAGGCTGGCCCTCACCACGCCCGGAGTGCCGCCTTCGCAGGAGCCCAGCCCCGCGCTTCACTCACTTAAGCCTCCCAGCAACCCCGAAGGTTGAGTACACTTATTATTTCCATTTCATAGACGAGGAAATTGAGGCATGGAGAAGTCAAGTCATTTGCCCGAGCGGTAAGTTCGGAGGGAGGCAGTGGCCCGGAGGAGCCTGCAGTCTGGAAGGGTTGGAGTGGCCCCTCCGAGCTGGGGGCGTGGGCGGCCTGTTTCCTGTTGGGGGAGGGGGAGAAGAGCAGACATTCCTCCCTCCCCCGCCTCCCATGTGTCGGAAAGGCTGGCCGCGAGTGGCTCCACTCCAGATGAGGGGGCTCCCCACTGTCAGCCTCAGCCCCACGAAGCCGTAGAGAGAAGGTAAGCAGGCTGCAGCCCGTCGAGCCGGGGGCGCGGAGGGCACCAGCGCCAGCGATCCGGGAGGGCTTCCTGGAGAAAGAGACGCCCCCTCTGGAGCCGGGGGACCGGTGGCCAGGAAGACGCTGGCTTCCACGCGCCCGGGTCACTGCAGAAGCAAAGCTGAGGATGGGGACAGAACCCGAATGGGGGACTGGGGCCGTGGCGGGTCGGCTCAGCAGAGTCGCGGGTAGTCGGGGCCAGGGCTGGGCCCCCAACCCGGGCGATGATGAAAGGCGCGGTCGCTCTTGCACTGCAGGGCCGGGAGGGCGCAGATAAGGCCCAGCTAGAGGGAGCCTGCAGGGGCGCGCCCCCTCGAGGCCGGGGGCTCCGCCCCGCCGAGGCCACGCCCTCACCTGTGGCCCCGCCCCCGCCACGCGGAGGCACCGGTGGCTTTCTGGCGTCGGGTGGGTGGGGCCAAGTCAGCGCCGCCCCCAGGCCGTGCCTGCCCTTCTTTGGCCGAGCAACGCAAAACGGAGTGGGCGGGGCCCGAAAAGGCCACGCCTCTCGGCCAGCCTCGGCTGGGGAGTCCCGGATCCGGCCGGCCGCGGAGGAGCGGGGACAGGTGGGCGGGGCCACGGCAGGCCCCACCCCCAGCTTGGCCTCGCGGCGCGGGGCGGCGGGCCGGGGCGTGGCTCCGCGTGGCCCCGCCCTCCGCGGCTGCCCTCCCCCGCGGCTCCGCGCGCACCGCGGGTTCCTCTTTACATAACGGCGCCGGGCGGCATGGGCTCCGGCCACCGCCTCCGCCCGGCCGCCCGCCCGGACTGTCGCGGCCCGCGGTGGCCCCGGCGGCGGCAGCAGCAAAGTTTCCCCGGCGGCAGCCCGGGGGCGCATCCTCCCGCAACTGTCAAGCGCTGGCGGCGGAAATGATGAGGCGCTGGCCATTTTCCGAGCCCGGGTTTCCTGCCTGAGCCCCCGCTCCAGAGAGCCGCGAGCGAGGAGCCGGCGCGCGGGAGAGGACGCGCCCGGGCCGGGGGCCCCCGCCCCCGCGGGACTTTGGGGGGCCGGGGGCGCGCGACGCCATGGGCCGGCCGGGCCCGCGCCCCGTCTGTCTCAGGTAAGCCCGCCGCTTTGCTCCCGCCAGCCCAGCCCGGCGGCCGCGCACCCCCGGGGGCCAGGACGTCCTGCCGTCCACTCGGGGCGCGGGTCAAGGACGGCGGGTCCCCGGCTCCCGCGACACCCGCCCAGCCGACACCCCCACCCACACACGTGCTGGGGATGTAATGGTAGCTGAGGCGGGGCGCGGGCCGAGAGCGGGCAGACACCCCCAGGCCTCCCTGAGGGAGCAGCCCCCAGCTTGTGCCTGTGGGGGTGGGGTCACCGCTTGCGCCCGTGAAAGTGAAAGTAGCCCCGCCGGGGCCGGGAGCATGGGCGAGCCCTCGGTGGGGGAGTGGGCGCGACTCGCCAGTGTCTCCCTGTTTGGGGTTCCAGGCCGTGTGCTAAGGGGTTAGCATCTCCGTGCAGGAAGCCCCCCTCTCCACCCCATCAGTGCCCAGGTGGGCCAGGCCAGGCACCCACACACTACTGAATTTGGGGGTTCACCAGGATAGGGGTCCCAGAGCCTGGGTTTCTCCGGACTGGGGTGTCCAGGGAATTCCCCCCCAAAAAAGAAGGGGCGTTGGTTGTATAGGTCAGCACTACCTGGGAGGGTATTTCTAGGGCCTTTAATTCCTGCTCTAGAAATCCCCTCCCTTTTCTCCCTCTGGTTAGGGAGGTATTTTCAGGGGAAGGACTGCATTTGAGGAACTGGGGAGGGGGTTCTGCCTGCCTGTCCCCCCCTTTTTTTTTTCTTGAGTTTCCTCATTCTCCTGTTTCTCTTCCCCATTCCCAGGCCACAATGATGTAGGTGAGGAGGTCACTGCTTGCAGCTGGGGGCCTCCAGGGAGGGGCAGAGCTAGGCTGGGCTGAGCTGGAGGAAGTGAAATCCGGTGGTGGGTGGGGGCTTCGGCCGAGGGGCCTGGCTGGCCAGGCGCTATCTGCGGGGCCAAAGTCCAGCTTGGGTGACCCGAGGGGCTGAGATCTGAACCACACTCCCTGGCGGGAGGAACGAGTCTTCCCTGATGCCCTGCAGTTGCCAGGCCGTCCAGCCTCCTGTTGACAGTCGGCTTGGTTCTTGCCAACACTGAACACGTGTGTCTCCAGGGACGTGGGCCCAAGTTGTGTCTGGATTTTCGGTCCTTGACCTGGTGGCCAGAGTGTGAACAGCTTTGGAGGTCCCTGGACTGGAGGGGCCGAAGAGCCGGCCTGAATGGGGGAAGAGCAGGCAGAGGTGGCCGGGGCGGGCTGGGGTCAGGGGTCAGAGGCCAGGGCCCGCTGGGAAAGTCGGAGGGTTTTAGTACACTTTTGCCGAGCCTTTTCCCACAGCCCCCCTCTGGGAGGGAAAATCCTTGTGAGCCAAAGAGTGAACATTCCTACAACTTGTGCAGTCCCTGGGCCACCGAGGCGGCCTGAAGTGTCAGCAGCTGGGGTCTGAGGGCTGTCAGGGGACAGAGTCCTGCACGGGCTCCTCTTCTCCCTCCACCTCTTTCCAAGCTGAGGGTGTGGGCTGTCCGCCTCAGTTTCCCTCTCTGTCCACTGGGATAATAACAGGTTTGCGGTGGCGTTTTAATGAGCCGGCGCGTGCTGTCTGGCACCGAGGAGGGCTCAGTTACAGGAGGGTCGTGGGGTGGCGGGAGGGGCGTGGGGTGGCGTCTTTATCATGACCATTGTCAGTGTTATTGTTTCTGGGTGTGAAGCGCTCATTTGTCAGCTCCCTCCGGCTCCTCTGGCGCCACTGTTAGATTTCCTGAGTCAGGGAGAAGAATCTGGAAGGCCTGGGCAATATGATACGGTAGCACTTCCTGGCTGGGAGGCCATGCTTACCTGCCCCAGCCTCAGTCTTCTCATCTGTTAAATGGGTGTGTTACAGACCTACTTTTTTTTTTTTTTTTTTTTTTTTTTTTTTTTGGTGTGGTGCTGGGGATTGAATCCAGGAGTGTTCAATCACCCTATTTTATTTTTTAAATTTTGAAACAGGGTCTGGCTAAATTGCTGAATCTCGTTAAGTTGCTAAGGCTTGCCTCAAACCTGTGATCCTCCTGTCTTAGCCTCCCAAGTACTGAGATTACAAGTGTACGCCACCATGCCTGGCCCATGCCCTATTAGGCTTATCAGAACTATGAATGAACAAACCCACAGAATATTTGGAGGGGATCTGTCAGGAGGAAGAGGGGTCATAACGATGGGTTCTTGTCTTCTACCTCCAAGGTACACCCCCAGCCCTATTTTTATTTTTATTTTGAAATAGGGTCTTGCTAGCCGGGCGTGGTGGCGCACGCTTGTAATCCCAGCATTCGGGAGGCTGAGACCGGAGGATCTGGGTTCGAGGCCAGCCTCAGCTACCTAGTGAGACACTCCGCAACTTAGTGAGACTCGGTTTCAAAATAAAGAATAAAAAATAGGGCTGGGGGTATAGCCCAGAGGTAGAATGCCCCTGAGTTCAATCCCCAGTACCGCAAAAAAAAAAAAGAAATAGGGTCTTCTTGCTAGGTTAATGAGAGTCTCACTACTTGCTGAGGCTGTCCTTGAACCTCTGAGCTACACCCCCCGTCCTATTTTTTATTCTTTATTTTGAAACAGGGTCTCACTAAGTTTCGGAGCACCTCACTAAGTAGCTGGGCTGGCCGTGAACCCGGATCCTCCGGTCTCAGACTCCCAAGTACTGGGATTACAAGCGTGCGCCACCGCACCCAGCCAGAAGCAACTTTCTAATGGGAGCCTGTAGCGCTCCCTAGGTGTGGTGGCAGCCTGCGCCCTGGCGTCGGCGGTCGGCCTGGGGGCCTTGGGTGCCTGGGTCTGGCTGCACCACCCAAGGACATTCTCCACCTCTGGGTGCAGCTTCCTCAAGGGCAGAATGGGGGACAGAGCTGGAGGTTCTTGGGGTGCTCCTCCCTATTAGGCCCAGTCCACCTGTCCCTGCTACAAGGAGACAGGCAGCCCTCCCCAGCCGCAGGGAACCGCCCCAGCCTGGGCCGGGACCACTCCCTTAGCTGAAAAGGCCCTGGGGAGCAGTCATACTCCACTGCCCCGCCCTCTGCGGTCTTCTGGCGGCTCTCCCGATGCTGGAGCTCTTGGCTGGCTCACTTAACTTCTCTGAGGAAATTAAGTCTAGGTATCTGGAGCTCGGGCCTGGCACTCAGTGAATAGTAGATGTTACTATTATGATGAGAAGCCTGCCCCTTGGCCCCTCTTCTGCCCACGCCTCGGTGTGGGCTTGGAGCCGCATGCTGGCCTGCCAGCTTCTAGTTCTGAGGCCTTGGGCAGGCTTCCTGACCTGGTGGGACCTGGCCGCGGAGCCCGCCCCTCCGAGAGCCGGGAAGGTCATGATCTTGGTTGCGATTGCCCTGGCTGCGTGACCTTGGGCTTCTGAAATGGGAATAGGGATGTCTGCCCGACAGTCGTCTTGAGAAGAGGAGGCATGCACGGTGCCACATGCAGGCAGCAC
Organism: Graphiurus murinus; assembly: GCA_004027655.1. Classification (NCBI taxonomy): domain Eukaryota; kingdom Metazoa; phylum Chordata; class Mammalia; order Rodentia; family Gliridae; genus Graphiurus; species Graphiurus murinus. The sequence goes on from PVLC010030795.1 coordinate 10,127, forward strand.
GCAGTGAGCGCAAGTGATTGCTATATCAGTGCCAGGAGGGGCTGGCACTCGACCGACAGGTTACCCAGGAAAATGGTCCCCAGGGCCTGTGGAGCGGCTTGGCTGGGGGGCAGGAAGCAGCTTCCATCTGGCAGAGGCTGCTGGGGAGCCCGGGGGCGGTGCCAGCTACGCTGCCCGCCAGACCCCGTTCCCAGCACTCCGATCTCTCTGAGGAAACTGAGGCCGCCCAGGGGAAGTGACTCAGCTGGGGTCACTGTCGAGTCAGGCCCCACACCCAGCTCCCTGGCTTCCGGGGCGTTGGGTCCCCCGGAGAACGGGAGATCCCGGGGCCTGGCCGCAGATCGGGGGTCACTGCTGGACACCCCTCGCTGGGCCCCGCGGCCTGCGGCCTGGGCAGCCAATGTTCCTCTCAGGGTTCCGGGGTCCCTCTGGCCGCCGCTGGCCGGGAGCCCTTCCCTGCCATAGGAGCCAGGGACACGTCCCCAGGGAGCAGGTCCTCTGGGCGGCCGGGCGGCCCTGCCCCGCCGGAAACCCCGAGGCTGAGCAGATGGCTGGGAGAGCTTTCCTCCCACGCTGCCCTGTCAGGGGTCGGCAGGGGGGCCGGGCTGCAGGCTTCCTTGTGAACTAGGCCTGAGCCCCTGGGGGCCTTCCCGGATGTCCCCCCCCCAGTGGCTACAGGGGCAGGCGGCTGCTGCCCAGGACATATGTCCCCAGGGAGTCCTGGGAGGGAGGAAGTCTGTGCTCCCTGGCAGGGCCTGAGTCACAGGCTCTGACGAGGGCCGGGCTGCAGGCTGGGGCTGAGCACGCCATCTGTCAGCTGGGGAGGTGGGCACGGAAGGCGCCTGTGACAGGGCTCCGTCCCTTCGGGCTTCATGTTCCCCCGTCCCCTAGAGGAGTCCAGAGAGGGCAGTGTGCGGGGACAGGCGCCGCAACTGCCCGGCGTCCGCCCTCGGTGGGGTCCTCCAGGGGTAGTTACGGGAGAGGCCAGGCCCTGAGACGCGCTGGGTGAGCCCCGGAGCTGCCCACCTGCCGGCCCTCCACCTCCAAGCCGCTGGGGCGGAGGAAGCCAGAGGACATTTCCTGTTCTGCAGACTGCGCTGGCCTGATAATGTCGCCAGAGCACTAGGTGACCCAGAGACGGCGTCGGGGCCAGCCGGCTGCCCAGGGGCGGAGGGCAGAGCCCACCTCTCCGCTCTCCAGGGCCCAGGGCTTTGCCCTGCTCCCTGTGGGTTCTCTGCGCCGGGCACAGTTGTGTCGGAATCCCCTTAGTTCTCGGGCCTCCTTGGGTAGTCGGTGCCCCGGGTGGGTGGGGTTGACACAGGTTCCCTGCGGCCAAGAGGGAACCTGGAGGCCTCCTGGGAGGAGGTGTCCCCTCTGAGGTGAGACTTCCTGCTCAACTTCTGTGAGCTGGGGCGGCGGCTCTGGTAGCTGAGGCTGGCTTTTTTTTTCCCCCCAGTACTGGGGATCAAACTTAGGGGTGCTCTACCACTGAGCTACATCTCCAGCCCTTCCTATTTTCTTAAATTTTGAGACAGAGTCTCCCTAAGTTGCCCAGGCTGGTCTTTAACTTGTGATCCTCCTGCCTCAGCCTCCGAAGTCCATTATAGGTATGTGCCACTGCACCTGGCTGGGACTGATGCTTTTTTTTTGTTGTTGTTATTTATTTTTTGCGGTACTGGGAATTGAACTCAGGGGCATTCTACCTCCGAGCTACACCCCCAGCCCTATTTTTTTATTCTTTATTTTGAAACTGAGTCTCACTAAGTTGTGGAGTGCCTCACTAGGTAGCTGAGGCTGGCCTTGAACCCGGATCCTCCGGTCTCAGCCTCCCAAATGCTGGGATTACAGGCATGCGCCACCATGTCTGGCTGACTGATGCTTTTTATTTTTTATTTTTGGTGGTAGTGGGGATGGAATCCAGGGGCATTCTTCCTCTGATATATACCCTCAGCCCTATTTTTATTTATATTTATTAAGTTGCTGAGGCTGGCCTTGAACCTGGCATCCTTCTGTCTCAGCCTCCCAAATACTGGGATTACAGGTGTGCAGCCAGCTGGGAACTGACTCGTTCTAACCTCACAGCTCACGCGCTCTCCTGGCCTGGCAGGTGCGTCCCCACAGGTGGGCACCGGCTTTCTCTGCCTTTGGACCCGTGCGCGTGCTCTGCTCCCCGAGTTGTGTTACTTTCCGGGCTGATGGGGTAGAGAGGTGGCTGAGCCTGTCATGGTGGTGGGCTAGAGGGGCCCCCAGCTCAGGCCAGCGGGCGGGCAGAAGCTCGTGGGCTGCTTGGCGTGGATACGCTTGTGTGAGGACTCTGCGGGGCCCTGAGGGGCAGCCCTGGAGCCCGCCGGGAGTGGGGTGCCCGGAAGAGCAGGCTGAGTTCTGCCTCCAACTTGTTCTGTGCCTTCCAGGTGGGGGATTCGGAGAAACCCTGCACACCGCCACGGCCAGGAACTCCCCGTCCCCGAAGCCCCCGAGTAGAGGGTGGGTCCCCGGGCTCCCGGAAGCCCTGGTGGCCCAAGGCCCTGCCTGCTCACACCCCGAGTGGTCTAAGCCTCGGGACCCCCAGCTGCCCCATGATGATCAGTAATTGTTTCCTGCGCAGAGCTCCTCACCCGGTCCTCTGGGCCTTACAATCTGATGCATCTCCTTCATCTGTTTCTGGCACAGAGCGAAGCACTCAACACGCTTCCTCCTGGGCCGCGGGCAGGAGCTGACCACCTTCCTGCGGCAGGGCTGCCCTCCTGGGCAGCAGGCCTCCTGGCACGGCCCCTCACTGGTCGGGCTGCAGCTGACTGGCCTGGCTGGCGATTTCCTGCCTGGAGCCGCCCGAGCCGCCCCCTCTCCCCTGAGAAGGCCTTTTGTTCTAGCTCCCAGGACCCCCCTGCCCAGCCCGGCCCAGAGGCGGCTCTCCCCTACCCCCCGCGCTCCTCAGAGCGGCGGCCTGCCTCCCCAGGCCTGGTGCTCCTCCCAGCCATCGTGGTAGTAAGAGTGGCCGCCACTGGTTTCTCAGCCCCAGGCCGAGAAGGGGACGTCCCCGCCCAGCACGGGGACACTGAGCAGATGTGACCCAGGTTGTGGGCTGCTCCAGGGGGCACCGGTGGGTCCCAGTGGGGCCTCAGAGCCTCAGATGACTCCAGAGACGACTCCACACCGGTCTGCCCTGTCCGACCCCAGAGGGCTTATGTCTCGGGGGATATTTTCACTGCTCGAATCCAAAACCACTGCCCACACAACTTAGAGGAAGGAAGGCTTATTTGCTCACAGATTTTTGGATCTCAGGGCTCTGCTTGCACGTCACGGAGGGAGGCTGGACGCAAGCAAGAAAAGGAAAAGCAAGAGGATTCAGAAACCCAAAGCGCAGAGGCTAAGGCCACGCCCCCGACCACCTTCTCAGCCCGCCCACCAGGCTGGGTTACCACCCCGCGAGTCCATCCCGGTGGCGGCCAGCATCCACGGGTGAGGTCAGAATCCTCACAACTTGAACACAGCAACTCCGAACATGGAAACAGGAGCGCAGCCAGGCGTGGTGGCACACCCTGTAATCCCAGTACTTGAGAGGATGAGACAGGAGGATCGCAGGTTCAAGAACAGCCTCAGCAAGTAGTGAGACTCGCCAACCTAGTGAGACCCTGCTCAAAAATTAAAATAGGGCTGAGGGTGTAGCTTGGAGGTACTGGGTTCAATCCCTAGTACCGCCAGGAAACAAAGCCTGGGCTGCTCAGGGGACACTCCGTACCTAACCATCCCAAGCTGAGTCATAAAGCTGGCGTTTCTGGGGCACCTCTAAGTAGGCTGTGGAGAGCTGGCGGTACTGAGCAGGCCTCCCAGCCCCAGGGGGAGGGCATGACTGGGATCTGCACACTTGGAATTCCCATCTATGAAACGGGCATAATGCTGGGTGCAGTGGCCCACACCTGTAATCCCAGTACTTGGGAGGCCGAGACAGGAGGATTGCAGGTTGGAGGACAGCCTCAGCAAAGTAATAAGACTCTCAGCAATTTATTGAGACCTTGTTTTAAAATAAAAAATAGGGCTAGAGATGCAGCTCAGAGGCAGAATGCCCGTTGGTTCAGTCCTCAGTAATACACCTACACACACACTCTCAGCAACTTATACCTCGATTCAAAATGAAAAATAAGACTGGAGACCTAGCTCAGGTAGAACACCCCTGGGTTCAGTCTAAGGCTGAGGCAGGAGGATCCGGGTTTGCTGCCAGCCCCAGCTACTTAGTGAGGCCCTGTTTCAAAATAAAGAATACAAAACAGGGCTGGGGGTGTACCTGGGAGGTAGAACGCCCCTGGGTTCAATTCCAGGTACTGCAAATAGATGATAAGCAGATAGATAGGGTGAGCTCAGGGCTGGGCACAGACCAGGGGAGTGGCCTTTATTATCATTTTGTTGTCATTGATTATCAGTTTTGTTTTCTTGTTTTTGCCCCGTGACTGTTTTCCTGAGTTAGGGAGGGTGAGCCAGACCTGTATACCCCCTCTGGGATCCCCTGGGTTTAGTGAGCACTCACTGGGAAGCGGGCTCCTTGTGTGCACTGGGTACTGATCCGGCGCTTAGGGGCCCCTCAGCTGTGGTTTCCATTGATCCCTGGCTGTGGGGGACCCTGCCTCAGTTTCTCCACCTGTAAAACAGGAGCCATTGTTGGACCTACCTCGCTGGGCTGCTGTAAAGCCTGGAGTTTGTGCTTCACAGAGCTGGTGCCTGTGAAGCTCCCGCCCGCAGCCTCGGAAGGTTGAGGCCGGAGGAGACCCAGTGGAAAACCACTGAGGCCCCCTCCGGTGACCCCGGGGCGACCCAGAACCCCGGCGCACATCCTGACTGGCCCGGCCTCGCCGAGCCTCAGCGTCCCCGTCCTTTCTTGGCATTGCTAAGAGCCTTCTCATTTGGAGGCCAGCCCGAGCAACCGAACGAGACCCTGTCTCAAAATAAAAAAGGCAGAGCGCCCCTGGGTTCATTCCCCAGAACTAAAAAAAAGTTCCTCAAAACACAACAGCTAGACAGGCGTGGTGGCGCACGCTTGTAATCCCAGCATTTGGGAGGCTGAGACCTGAGGATCTGGGTTCGCGGCCAGCCTCAGCTACCTAGTGGGGCACTCTGCAACTTAGTGAGACTCGGTTTCAAAATAAAGAATACAAGCCGGGCGTGGTGGCGCACGCTTGTAATCCCAGCATTCGGGAGGCTGAGACCGGAGGATCCGGGTTTGCGGCCAGCCTCAGCTACCTAGTGAGGCACTCCGCAACTCAGTGAGACTCTGTTTCAAAATAAAGAATAAAAAGGGGCTGGGGGTGTAGCTCGGAGGTAGAATGCCCCTGAGTTCAATCCCCAGTACCTCAAAAAATAAAATAAAATAAAATAAAATAAAATAAAGAATACAAAAATAGGGCTGGGGGTGTAGCTCGGAGGTAGAATGCCCCTGAGTTCAATCCCCAGTACTGGAAAAAAAAAAAAAAATAGGGCTGGGGTGTACATTGGAGGTAGAATACCCCTGGGTTCAATCCCTAATACCACAAAAAGCAAACAAACAAAAAAACAGCAGGGTGTGGTGGTGCACACCTGTAACCCCAGTACTTGGGAGGCTGAGATAGGATCGCAGGTTCAAGGACAGCCTCAGCAACCTAGTGAAACACTGTTTCAAAAATAATAAGCCTGGCCTGGTAGGTGGCACACACGCTTGTCATCCCAGTGCTTGGGAGGCTGAGACAGGAGGATCCGGGTTTGCTGCCAGCCTCAGCTACTTAGGCCCTCTGCAACTTAGTGAGACCCTGTTTCAAAATAAAGACTAAAAAATGGGCTGGGGATGTAGCTTGGAGGAAAAATGCCCCCGAGTTCAATCCCCAGTACCACAAAGAAATTAATAAAGGGCTGGAGGTGTAGCTCCAAGGTAGAATGCCCTTGGGTTCAATTGCTAGTACCCAAAAAATAAAATAAAATTGTGCTGGGGGTTTAACTCAGAGGTAGAATGCCCCTCAGCACCATGACGTGCGGGGAGGAGGGTGAGGGGTCACCCCTGGGGCTTGGCTTTGCAGCTGGCTGCATGACCCTGACCTACAGCAGTGGGCGGGGACAGAGGCCCAGGGTGCCCGGAAGGCAGGCAGGCAGGCAGGCAGGCGCTGCGCCTCTGCTGGTCCTGGCTGAGCTCTCCCTGCTGCCTGGGAGCTGGAGACCGCAAGGGAGGAGTCCCGGCCTGGGGGAGCCCGTGGCAGCAGCCAGGAGCAGGTGCCCACTGTGCCCTCCGGGGCTTCCTGCTGCCCTCAGCTGCGGGGTGGCAGGGTCAGCTCGGGGGCCCGGGTGGGGCAGCCCGGTCACAGCTGCTGTGCTGTGGGTGTGCCCGCTGTGATGGGGCCTCGGGAGGATAGCATGGCGGAAAGAACCCGCTTGTGGGTCCAGCTCTCCCCCTCGGGCTCCTTCCAGCGATTCCTGACAAGCCGCCCGAGAGGCGGTGAGGAGACAGGTTCCGAGAGGGCACAGCTGGTACTCGGCCCCCCGGGAAGCAGGCTTTCTGTCTGGTGCACTCTTGTGCCCCCGAGGCCCTCAGTGAGATTTGGGGGGAGTGAACGAGGGACCGGACGGAGGCAGCACCTGTACCCTGGCCCGGGCAGCTCCGAGCCTGTGCTCCTGCCCATCCCCCGGCCGCAGAGCCAGAGGCCCGCCGTCCCTGCCCCTGGGGGAATCTGCACCCGGCTTTGTGCGGGGCAGAGGACGGGTGCTTGGTTTCCATCCTGAAAAGCCGGCGTGGGTCGGGGCCTGTGCCACTCAGCACCGAGGACAGCGGGGGCTCAGCGCCCTCTCCTCCGTCCTCAGCGGACTTGAGGGACCCCCTCGGGGTGGGCAGGCAGGGGAGTCCCCCATCAGAGCCGAGACGCCTGTCACCCCTTGTGAGTCTCATTCATTGGTTTATTCCTTTTTACTTATATAGATATCAATATACTCTCATAACATTTTTTTTTTTTTTTTTTTTTTTTGCGGTACTGGGGATTGAACTCAGAGGCATTCTACTTCCGAGCTATACCCCCAGCCCTATTTTTTATTCTTTATTTTGAAACCGGGTCTCACTAAGTTGCGGAGTGCCTCACTAGGTAGCTGAGGCTGGCCGCGAACCCGGATCCTCCGGTCTCAGCCTCCCGAATGCTGGGATTACAAGCGTGCGCCACCACGCCCGGCTCCTCTCATAACATTTAAATAAGGATAACTCAGCAACCTAGTGAGACCCTGTTTCCAAATAAAAATGAAATAGGGCTGGGGGTGTATCTCGAAGGTAGAATGCCCCTGGGTTCAATCCTCAGTACCAAAAAGAAAAAAAAAATGATAATAAGCCAGGCGTGGTGGCGCACGCCTGTAATCCCAGCACTTGGAGGCTGAGGCAGTGGGATGGGAGGCTTGAGGTTGGCCTCGGCAACTAGCGAGACCCTATCTCAAAATTAAAAAAGGAAAGAGGAGGACAGGTCAGTGCAGAGCGCCCGGAGTGCAGACCTCTGACCACAAGAGTAAATCTACGTCAGGATAGCAGCAGCCAGCCCTTCTGAGACGTCACCTTGGTTCTTAGGCCTTTCCTTTTGTTTTTTTTTTTTTGTTGTTGTTGTTGTTTTTTGTACTGGGCTTGAAGAGATTGAACCCAGGGGTATTCTACCCCTGAGCTACATCCCCAGCCCTTTTTATTTTTTATTTTGAAATAGGGTCTCGTGAAGTTGCTGAGGCTGATTTCAAACCTGCAATCCTCCTGCCTCAGCCTCCCAAGTAGTGGGAGTATAGGTCTGCGGCACCACGCCTGGCTTGGCTAAGGCCTTTCCATCGTAACACCTCATAAGATAGGCAAGAGGGTGGTTCCCGTTTGACAGATGGCCAGAGGGGAGCAGAGCAAACAAGTCACTCACTAGGGTCACGTAACTAGTAAGTGGTGCTGTGGGGATTTGAACTCAGGCTCCGTGTTCTTGGCTGTATTTTCTAGAGAGAAGCATTACTATTCCTCCCTGCTCCCCCCACACCCCAAATCTGGCCCCTCCCTGGAGGTCAGGCTTGCTTCTCCCAGGCCTGCCGCTCACCGTGTGTGCACAGCCACTGCAGCATGGCTGTGTGTGTCACACACTCCGAGTGTCAGCTTGCCTTTTTGCTTACCTTACCCAGTCCTTAGGGCTGGGTCCCCCGCCTTCCAGCTGCTGTAGAATATTGCCGCCAGCCTGAAGATGCAGCATGGTCTCTTTCACCGTTTATTTCTGGCTGGTTGGGTGCTTAGGTCACAGCAGATTTTTTTTTTTTTTTTTTTTGGTACTGGGGATTGAACCCAGAGGCACTCTGCCTCCAAGCTACACCCTCAGCCCAATTTTATATCTTATTTGGATAACAGGGTCTAATTAGGTTGTTGAGAACCTTGCTAAGTTGCCCAGACTGGCTTTGAACTTGTACTGGGATCATGAATGTGCGCCACTGTGCCAGGCTGGAACTGGGGGTTGAACCCAGGGCATTCTAACTCCAAGCTCTGCCCCAGCCTTATTTATTTGTTTGTTTATGGTATTGGGGATTGAACCTTGAGGCATTCTATCTTTGCGCTAAAACCCCAGCCCAATTTTTTTTTTTTTTTTTTTTGTGGTACTGGGGATTGAACTCAGGGGCATTCTACCTCTGAGCTACACCCCCAGTCCTATTTTTATTCTTTATTTTGAAACTGGGTCTCACTAAGTTGCGGAGTGCCTCGCTAAGTAGCTGATGCTAGCAGTGAACCCGGATCCTCCAGTCTCAGCCTCCCAAATACTAGGATTGCCAACATGGGCCACCACGCCCAGCTCTTTATTCTTTATCAAATTGAAACAGGGTCTCACTAAGTTGCAGAGGGCCTCACTAAGTAGCTGAGGCTGGCCTCGAACCCGGATCCTCCGGTCTCAACCTCCCCAGTACTGGGATTAGAAGTGTGCACCACAGCCGGGCGTGGTGGTGCACGCTTGTAATCCCAGCATTCGGGAGGCTGAGACCGGAGGATCCGGGTTCGTGGCCAGCCTCAGCTACCTAGTGAGGCACTCCGCAACTTAGTGAGACTCGGTTTCAAAATAAAGAATAAAAAATAGGGCTGGGGGTTTAGCTCGGAGGTAGAATGCCCCTGAGTTCAATCCCCAGTACCGCA
>PVLC010030796.1:0-13430 GCA_004027655.1 Graphiurus murinus
ATTATGTATAATGGATTCATTTTTGGAATGGTCATCTTCTAGGAGTGATATTCTGCTCTCCATATGGTCTAATCTATTGTTTATAGTTTGTATCGATGCCTTCACTTCTCTTATTTCCTCTTTCACTTCTTTCACTTCCCTCAAGGCTTCGCTATGATTCCTGCTCATGGTGTCAAATTCTTTGTTCATTTGTTCCTTTCTTTCTTTCCAGCTCTCTCTGCATTCTTTCTGGAAGTTTTGTATCGCTTCTATTATTAAAGATCTGAATTGTCCTTCTGGTAAGCTCTGCCAATCAGTGTCATTGAGTTCTGTTATTGTGGGGTCCTGCTGACTCATTGTTTCTTTTGTGTTTCTCCTTCTCATGGTTTCCCTGTTCTTAAATTTATAACTTTGCTGCTCTTGCGCGCTTTCCCTGAATTTGTAGGTTTCTTATTTTTATTTTCTCTCTGTGAATGGTATCTTGTACTGAGTTGCAATTACTCTGGAATTTCTTCTGCCTGCTCTATTGGTGTCTTTGGTGGGTTTCAGGTGTTGACTTCTAGGATCTAGCAAAAGCTAAAAGGCAACCAACCCTCCGAACAAACATACATAAATTGTAGCAATGCAAAGTGAAAACAGAGTAAAAATGGAACAAAACAAAGCAAAAAACCCCAGAAAACAAGCAACGTCAGCAAGTAGCAAAATAAAAATCCCTGCAAGTTTGTAGGAACAGACCTGGTTTGGCCTCTGCAGGTCTTTTGGGCAGATTTCTGCTGCTGTAGGCAGCCGACAAGATGGCGGCTGCTACTGCTGCGCACGCGCCGACTCCCCGGTTCTCCCTGGTCTGCTCCTCAGACTCCAGCCAGCTGCCCGTTTCCCCACTCACCCTTGAGCTGATTTGCTTCTCCCCCCTTCCGTCGAGAAGCCGTTCCTGCGGCAGTCCTGACCCAAGCCCTGGGGTGCAGTTATCTCTGCTCCGGCTCCGTGAGGAGAGGTGAGCTGGGATGGTCCTGCTCGGGCTTAAGCTGGTCGTACCACGCATTCTGGTCTCTGTGGAAGGTGCCTCGAAATGCCACCTGGCTCGGATGAGGGGTTCAGGAGTCGCTCACTTCAGCTCTGGCCGGTGGGGTGCAGAGGGTTGTTGTATATTTCTTTCTTAGTAGACTCCACGCCAGGGGCCGGCTCAATGGCGGCTTCTGCCTGGCGGCGTGGCACCGGGGCTGCGGAGATGGGCTTCTTTGCTCTCCCTGGTCGGCCTTCCGGGTTCTGCTCAGCTGTATTCCAGTTTTCGAAGTGTTTTTCACCCTTTTGTTGCTTTTTTCTTCTTTCAAAAAGCTGGATCCACGACTGATTTGAATCGAGCTCACAGCGGCTCTTGAGACGTGTCTCACACCGTCGCCATCTTCCCGGAAGTCAGTCTCTAGATGTTTTTCTACCCAATTCTTTATCCTAACTTAAGCATGCAAATAACCCTTCTCTTTTACCCCTTAAGTTGTGACTAACTTCTTTAATCATTTAATAGGATTTTGAAATTCCTTAGTTTTTTTTTTTCTTTTATTGTTGTTGTTTTATTTTTGTGGTACTGAGGATGGAACCCAGGGGCAATCTACCTACAAGCTATATCCCAGCCCTACTTTATTTTTTGTTATGAAACAGGATCTTGCTGAATTTGCTGAAGGTCTCACTAAGTTGCTGAGGCTGGCCACAAACTTGCAATCCTCCTGTCTTAGCTCCCCAAGTACTGGGATAACAGGTGTGCACCACTGCACCTTGTGTTTTAGGTTTTTAAAGTTATTTTAATATGCTCCCTAATGGGGAGCATATTTATTCCTTATTTTGAAACAGGGTCTCACTAAGTTGCGGAGGGCCTCTCTAAGTAGCTGTGGCTGTCCTCAAACCTGCGATCCTCCCATCTCAGCCTCCCAAGGACTAGGATTACAAGCATGCACCACCACACCTGGCCTTGGGGAGCATATTTAATATGCTCAAATGCTAATGGTATTATAATAGTTTAAAGTTTTGGAACAGAGGAACACAAGGAGGTCCTTTGTAGAAGCACTGTCTGTGTGCCCTGAGCCACCTCTCCTCTTTCTATGCATGCACAAGATGGGGTTGATAATGCCCTCTTTGTATGGCTTGGGTGTTAGTCAGCTTTCTACTACTGTAACAAGGACCAGAGGTAATCCATCTATAAAGAGGAAAGGTTTAGCACAGCACACCATGGCGGGAGCACATGGTGGAGGACACTTCTCAGCACATGGTAACCAAGAGAAAGGGGCAGGGATCCTAGTCCCCTCTAAGGCACAACCCAATGACCTAATTTCCTCCCATCTGCCCCACCTCTTAAAGGTTCCTCCACCTCGCAGCCCCCCAGGCTGGTGAGCGGGCCTTCCACACTTGGTGCTTTTTTTTTTTTTTGGCAGTACTGGATATTGAACCCAGGGGCATTCTACCTCCGAGCTATACCCCCAGCCCTATTTTTTATTCTTTATTTTGAAACAGGGTCTCACTAAGTTGCGGAGTGCCTCATTAGGTAGCTGAGGCTGGCCTCGAACCCGAATCCTCCGGTCTCAGCCTCCCAAATGCTGGGATTACAAGCGTGTGCCACCACACCCGGCTCACACTTTGTGCTTTGAGGGACGCTTCCATGCTGTAGCAGCCTGGTTGTGAGGCTCGAAAGAGGCAATGAACGTAGCGATTAATCCACATGCTGCCATCCACAAGGTGCTTGATAGTTATGGTTGTTACATTTCTTTTCAGAACGTCTTCCCCATTCTTATGCAAAAACAATTCTCTCTCTTCCTGGACCTCTCTCTGGTTCATGCCCAGGGCTGTGGACAGTCTACCTGTCAATGTGAAGTTTTGTTGTCTGTGACTCTGTGATAGTGGCTTTTCTGTACTGGCTACTTGTTGTTTTTTTGTTGTTAATGTAATATTTTATTTTCCTTTTAAAAATCAAACACCTAGTTTTCTGTGATATTAAAATTGACTTATAAAGTTTATTATTCTATTTATGAATCTAATTAGTTGTAATACTTTCGAGGAGGTCTTTGGTTTTCTTTTTTCACCACTTATAGTTATCTGAATCTCCTATATCTTAAGCTGCATTTGTACATGTAAGATATTAGAAGCTTTAAATATTCTAAATATCTTAAATATTTCTGGTAACAAGCACATTTTAATTTTTAAATAATTCTAGGTCATTGAGTACATCAATGCTATATGGTGAATCTTAAATTTTCTTAAATATGTTAGTGCTGTTTTTATTGAGTTTCCTACTTAAAGCCTAAAATCAAGTACTTATGATGTATTTCATATTGGAAACACAATACTCATCTAGCAGATCCTCTGATATGCTATATTCTCTAAGCACTAATACCAATTATATTAGCAAGTAATTTAAAAATCTCTGCATGAAGCTGGACATGGTGGTGCGTGCCTGTAATCTCAGTACTTTGGAGGCTGAATCAGGAGGATTACAGGTTTGAGGCCAGCCTTAGCAACTTAGTAAGACCCTCAGCAACCTAGCAAGACCCCCCAAAATAAAAAGACCTCGGGGGTGTAGCTTGGTGATGGAATACCTCTTGGTTCAATTCCCAATACAAAACAAAACAAAAACCCTTCTACATGAGGGATAGACAGAAGGTTAAATACGTAATGATGACAAAGTTTCATGGACGAGCCCACAAGTGGATACACAAATGTTCTTGATAAAATTCCTTCGAATTTACAGCATGTTTGAATCTTCTATCTGAATCTAACACAAAGCTGTTTTAATGTAATGGTTTGGTTAAACCTTTTCACGATTAAAACAAAAAACAAGAACTTTCACATTAAGGACATGAATTGGCCCAAGAAAATAGGGGTTTTCATCTTGGGGACACAGTTGACTCTAGTTCAAAGGTTGGTTTGGACAGGTTATCAATACCAGCTGTGTGGGTGTGCTAGTGAATGTTTAACAGCTGGTCCCCTTCTTCCATCTCTGGAAAAAGGAAGGCTCTGATTCGTAACATTTGCCAGTCCCTGTGGTATAAATATTCCCACCATGGTCAATTTAAAGTTGCCAATATGATTTCCCTGAACGTAGATCAAGGGAGACAGATGTGTCCTGGGTGTGGTGGTGCACACCTGTAATCGCAGCACTTGGGAGGCTGAATCAGGAGGATTACAGGTGTGAAGCCAGCCTTAGCAACTTAGTGAGACCGTGTATCCAAATAAATGACTGAATGAATAAACAAACAAACAAATAAACAAATACAAATAAATAGTATTGGGGTATAGCTCAGAGATAGAACACACCTGGGTTCAATCCCTAGTACCAAACCAAACCAAACCAAACAAGGGAGAGATGTGTAGTAGCTACCATTGGATAGTGTTTCTGCCAGGCAGATACAACAGTGTAAATAATCCCCAAAGCATTGAATGTTGGTCTATAGAAAAACAATTAGTGAATGCCAAGTTTTGAGTATTTATTACTTTTACTTTGGATATCATTTCTTTCTTTCTTTCTTTCTTTTTTTTCTGCACTGGGGGTTGAACTCAGGGGCATTCTACCTCCAAGCTATACCCCTAGCCCTATTTTTTATTCTTTATTTTGAAACCGAGTCTCACTAAGTTGTGGAGTGCCTCACTAGGTAGCTGAGGCTGGCCGCGAACCCGGATCCTCCAGTCTCAGCCTCCCGAATGCTGGGATTACAAGCGTGCGCCACCATGCCCGGCTGGATATCATTTATTTCATTGTAAATTTACGTAGCTTAATTTTTAGTAATGCTGGTGTTTTCTAGCTGGCTCATGAAAGTGAAGCAGCCAGCTCTGACACACCAGTGTCACCACACCACGGGGCCAACCAGGGTGATCTTCACTCTAACCAACGCATGGAGCCCCAGTCCTGTAGAGGGGCTGGTCTTTCTAGACTCAAGATACTGCATCACCTAGTTACTTGGTCCTAATTCACTGGGGGCTGCAATGCCCACTCCTGGTTGGGACTCCTACATCTATCCTGTCCTTCCTTTGGGCATGAAGGGCTCCCAACCTATTCTCCACCTCCTCAGACAATTCTCCCTAAATTGCTTTTAGGCTTTATTACCTGGTTTGAGTTGGAAGAATTCTGTGCTCCATATACAGTTTTACTGTGTGACCTCTTAAAGGGATCAGAGTGATACCTGTAGTTGAATTGGATTCAGTTTATTTTAAGAATTTCCCTAGCTTTTGTCACAACACCAAAGTCATGCTAATTGTATGTTTTGAATTTAGCAAATTGTGCCACTTCTTTCCCTTCCTTCCCTCCCTCCCTCCTTTCCTTCTTTTCTTTCCTCCCTCCCTCCTTCTCTCCCTCCCTCCATTCCTTCCTTTCTGTTTTGTTATGAGGGATTGAACCCAAGGGCATGCCTATTTTATTTTTTTCATTTTGAGAGAGGCAGGGTCACGCTAAGTTGCTGAGGCTGGCCTTAACCCTGCAATCCTCCTGTCTCAGCCTCCCAAGTACTGGGATTACAGGTTTGCACCACCATGCCCTGTTCATATTTCTTATCTGCCTTCCTGCATTGTAAACACGTTGAGAATAGTCACAAAATTAAAGTTCTATTTGAACACCACCTCCAAATCCCTGGCCTAGAACTGGGATGCACAACAACCTCTACATACAGTAGGCACTTAATAAGTGCAGAAAGAAGGGCTTCATCAATTCTGAGTCCATTGGTCTGTGGTGTGGCATAGGCGTGGAGCCTGGTTCCAAGGTTCCCCCAAGTGACTCCCACATGTGGCCATGGTTGAGGGCCAGGTTCACAGGCAAGTGTGAACCTTGAGTCAGCAAATGAGGAAGAGCAAATGAGGTTTGAAGACCATGTTTTCAGAGACAGGAAGTAAAGACTTCTGTCTTTAGAGATGTGAGGACAAGGGCACCTCTCCTTTCCTATACAAATGGCCATTTTCTCAAGAATTCATATACTTAAAAAAAAAAAAAAAAAAAACAGAGCCGGGCGTGGTGGCGCACGCTTGTAATCCCAGCATTCGGGAGGCTGAGACCGGAGGATCCGGGTTCGCGGCCAGCCTCAGCTACCTAGTGAGGCACTCCGCAACTTAGTGAGACTCGGTTTCAAAATAAAGAATAAAAAATAGGGCTGGGTTGCAGCTCGGAGGTAGAATGTCCATGAGTTCAATCCCCAGTACCGCAAAAAAAAAAAAAAAAAAAACAACTTTCTGTGTTTACCTGTGTTTCTAATAGTGGGTGGAAATTTTGTCCAAAAAAGGTCAGTGTTAGTAAATCCTTTCCCTTCAGGGTTTTGGCAAACAACATATGTTATATTCTCCTAGCTAATGACACATTGGGGGGTCCGTAAGCATATCAAGTGGCACTTTTTAGGAGGATTGTATGCATGTGTGCTTGTGCATGCATAAGCATTAACAAGTTTATTTAGATTCTTTGGTATGGAATGGTATTTAGTAGCATAGAAATAAATTGTTATTTTGCCTTGCTGCAGGCTGCTTTCTTTGCTCTAAGGGCGCTTTCTCTTCTTAAATACAGAATTTAATTGATTATACATACATTATTTGAGATCTATGCACAGGATATAATTTGTAATATATAGTCTATAATTCTAATGATCAATTTTTGTTGTTAATATAATTTTAGTATGTATCAACTGATATTTATATAATTGTCCAATATTTTATTTTGAAATATTCAAGCATGTAGAAAAGTTAAAAAGAATAATAATATACCCATGATCTACACTCAGCATGTGTTAACATTTGGCTGTATTTGCTTTCACTCTGTCTCTCTCTTTCTGAAATATTTGAATATAATATGCAGACATCATGAGATTTCAACCCGAAATGTTCACCTCCTAAGATTAAAGACATTATTTCACATAACTATATAATCCTGATTCCACTAAATAAAATCAACAGCCATCTTACCCTGTCCTCTGTTTTACCCATCTTCAAGTTTCCTCCAGGATCTAATGCAGGCTCGAATGCTACATCCAGTTTCATATCACTGTACTGTCTTTTCATCGACAACAGCCTGCTCTGCTTTTCTCTCCCGTGGCATTGGCTCTTTTTGTGGGTTCCTGGAGAACGCCCCAGGATCCGGATGTGCTTCAGTGTTTCCTTGGGTCATCATTCAACTTAGTCCTCCATCTAAACCACTGAAGCCAGGTTTAGAGGTTAGACACATTCTAGTTAATCATCAGGAGTGCTAGGTATTTTGTTCATCACCGTAATGTGGCAGATGTAGCCCCAGAATGATGTGACATTTAATCACCTGGTCAGGTAGAGACAGCCCACTCTCTGATTTTGTATTCACTGAACCATGGTGGGGTGATGCTTTGGTGCTCTGTGTTCATCTTGTTCAGTGACTCAGCTTCCATTAATGATGCTTGCCCAAGTCAACTTAGTTTCACCAGCCCACATTCTTCTGCAAAGACCTTTCCCACCAACTTCCTTTTTTCAAGGATCACTACAGACTTACAAATTATTTTGTTTATACTCATTATTCTTTTGGATGCTCAAAACTTTTCTGATTTAGCTAAGGTGATCCCTTCAAACCAGCTCTTGGGTATTTTTGCTATCACCCTGTTATTCTTGGAGAGCTTCCTTATTTTCTGGCATGACATGGCCCATGCTCTTCCCTGCTCTAGGCCAGTGTCAGCTGCTTCTTAAAGGGGCTTTAGGTTCTGTTAGTGGAGATCTCAGAACCCAAGGCCTCAGTGCTAGGTGGGCTCATTACTATTACATTTGTACAAAGTTAACTCTAGTATACAGAATTTTAAAAATGAAAACTTTTAAATCAAGACTTCATGCTGATAATTCTGATCTAAATTTAGCATTTAGGATTTTTGATTGCCTTCTACTACTTTGTATTTATATATGCTCTTTGGTAACTTCCTGCTTCCTGATAACATTAATATAACTATCTTTCCCTCTATTATCTGCAAAATAGCTTCAAAATTAAGATATTCAAATTGCTACTGAAAACATAAACCTGCTTGATCAATTTTCAGATTTCTTTGTAGCTCTTTTTGTCTTCAGACTATATTTTGAGCACAGAGCATTGCGTTCTTAATTGTTTGAAGTAATTATTTTCTGGGGGTTTTTTTTTGCGGTACTAGGGATTGAACTCAGGGGCATTCTACCTCCAAGCTATATCCCCAGCCCGATTTTTTTATTCTTAATTTTGAAACAGGGTCTCACTAAGTTGCGGAGTGTCTAACTAGGTAACTGAGGCTGGCCGCGAACCTGGATCCTCCAGTCTCAGCCTCCCAAATGCTGGGATTACAAGCGTGTGCCACCATGCCTGCCTTTGAAGTAATTATTTTCTGTACACGACCATCTTACTAATTGGATATACAGTTTTATTTATTTATTTCTATTACTGTTGAGGGTTTTCATTCTTTTGTCTTTGATTTTATTTTTTGGTGCTGGGGGTTGAATCCAGGGCCATTCTACCCCTTAGGTATAACCCTCATCCTTTTTTAACTTTTAATTTTGAAACAGGATCTCACTAAGTTGCTGAGGGTCTTGCTAAGTTACTGAGGCTAGCTCAAACCTGTGATACTCCTGTCTCAGCCTCCCAAGTACTGGGATTATAGGCATGTGCTGCTATACCTGGCTTAATTTTATTTTTAACACATAAAATATTGGCAGAATTTGAAAGTCAAAACTATTTAAAAAGATCTCACTTTCATCATTATGTCCTCCATTCTCTTTTGATTTTCTTCTTATCTGTCCCCTCTAGACAATCCTTTTTATTTTCTAACTCATCCTTTTTCTGTTTCTTTCTGCATCTTTTTAATTGAAATATAATATATACCTTGTTTATTTTTTGCAAAATGAAGCAAATATGTAAATATGTCATTCCTCATTTTTTCTTACATAGAAAGCAGTATGCCAGATACCTTATTATTTAGCTAATTTGTCATTTAATATATACTGAAAGTCATTTTTATCAGTTCCTAGAAATATATTTTAACAGTAGCATTGTACTCTACCCTGTGTATCTACCATATTTTTTTTTAGCAGTGTTCTAAGGCCATTTTGGTTATTTCTAATTTTTTAGTCTCAACAGTGCCATAGTAAACAACCTTGTATGTGTATGCTGGTTTCCATTGTGGCAGTACATCTTTTGAGAGATTCCTATAAATGGGACACACACACACATATATACATATATGATACTGCCGATGTTCCCTCCACAGGAGTCATGCCATTTCATCCATTCTTCAACAGTATACTAGAGTGCTGATTCCCATGTAGGTGCACACACTACACATCGGCATCTCATAAACATGTCTGAGTGAATTAAGATTTACTTGTTGGTGCTAATAGTGGGCTAAAGGGAGATCGTCTGGTTGTTTTGGATCCTCTAGGGAAGTAGCCATATTTCAGTAGTGAGTGACCTAAATGCCAGCATAAGAAAGTCCTCTAAAGGAACACAAACTGACAGAACAGGTGCTACTAGTGCTCTACCCTATCTCCTGCATGAACCACTTCAGCACACACCTGCCTCACTTGTTACCACTTGGACACGCATGGCCCTACAGGTTCTCTGGCTCTGGCAGATCTCAAATATGGACCAAAAGTGCCAGGGAATTCATGCCCCTAGGAGTAGCCCTCAACCAATGGCTGTCAGAAGTTGGTCTATAAACATCTCAGCTCCCTCAGCCTTGAGCAGTTAGCCTGGAGGCTTCCAGAGCTCCCCCCGTGGGGTTAGGCTCCAGTTTCCCATTGTGGTAATGGGCTGACTAACATATCCTTCATTTGTCCTATCTTCTCTCTTTCCCAACTTTTCATGCAGAGTGCTTGTATTCCAATCCTTGTCTTGGGATCTGCTTTTCAGAAACCTAAACTAAGACCCAGACAGTCACAAAACAAACATTTCCCCTAATTAGTTTCTAGAAAGCACAAAGTACACACATATGATTTTAGAAATAATCATCTGGAAACAAATAATTCAGTTATTTAATCCAGTCATTACTTTCACATCTCCAATAAAATAAACATTGTTGAAATGACCCAGTAAAGTCTTGATATGCCATATGAATGATCAATTTCTAGAAACCACACCACTCTACGTAGAAACATGAAACAATACTCTGCTTTCAAGATGTGTATGGTTTATTTGGAATGACAAGATGAATGCAAACAAAGAATTAATGGACAAGGTAGTTGATGCCCCATTTGTGAAACAGAGTCCAAGTGTGTTGAGAATACGAGCCTACAATAAGCAGAGAGGCACTCAAAGAAATGTTTTATTTTTTGTAAGAGATGGATTCCTGCTGGTCCTGGAAAGAGAGGAAACACAAACAAGAGCAGTTAGGAACCTAATAGAATTATAGGGATCCTGAAGAGCTCCATAGAAGGTAATTCCGTATAGAAATGTAATTGGGATCGATTTGGAAAAGCCCAAAAGCTATACAGGGAGCTCCACACCCAGTTCACCACTATAAGAAATGTTAAGAAAGCCTGTAACACAGAAAGAAAAACACACTATGTGAATATTTTAATTTACATAAAGGAAAGAAAAACACTAGAACTGATAAATATTCTTAAAAGATAAGTAGTGAGCTGGGCGTGGTGGCACATGCTTGTAATCCCAGCATTTGGGAAGCTGAGACCGGAGGATCTGGGTTCACGGTCAGCTTCAGCTACCTAGTGAGGCATTCCGCAGCTTAGTGAGACCCTGTTTCAAACTAAAGAATTAAAAATAGGGCTGGGGATGTAGCTCAGAGGTAGAATGCCCCTGAGTTCAATCCCCAGGACCGCAAAAAAAAAAAAAAAAAAAAAAAAAAAAAAAAAAAAAAAAAAAAAAAAGAGGTAAGTGGTTAGTTAAAGCAACAATAATAACAATGTATGATGTGATTTATGACACATCTTGAACTGTACGGATGACAATACTAGCAAAAAGGCAGGATGAGGAACATGGCAGTACACCATTGTAAGGTTCTTAAATTATACATTGAGTGGCAAAGTATTATTTTACAGTAGACTATAAGTTAAAGGCATATAATGTAAACCCTAAAGCAGTCACTACAAAACAAAGAATAAGAAGTCATTAATTAGTAAGTCATGAAAAGAGAAAATATGTGGTGAAAAATATACTTACTTCCAAACTCTATGATCTGTAATCTATGTAATCTATAATCTGTAATGCCATGATTACACAGATCCCACGGCCAGACAGAGACATTACAAGAAAATAAAACTAATTACAAATATCCCTAAGAAATACAGACAAAAAATCTTGGCAAAAATTTTAGCAAATTGAATTCAACAATAATGTTAAAAGAAAAATATATGACAACCAAGTACAGTTAAACCAAGAATACAATGTGGTTTAGCATCTGGGAATTATCCAATGAAATCTACTCTTAACAAACTAAAAGAGATAGACCATATGATTATTTCAATAAATGAAGACAAAGTGACAAAATTCAACATCCATTCATGATAAAAACTCTTAGTTTATTAGGGAAAGAAGGGAACTTTCTCAATCTGATAAAGGCAAGGTAAGTTGGAAAATGACTTCCTAAAGATATCCATGTCCTAATCGCCTGAACTCATGAGGGTTTACTTTATACAACAAAAAGACGACTCCTCAGATGTGATTCAGCTAAGGGTCTTGGGACAGAGAGATTATCCTGGAGGATCCAGGTGGGCCCAGTGTAATCCTAAGTATCCTAATCAGAGGGCACAGCAGAATTAGGGTCGCAGCAAGAAGATGTAAAGGAGACAACACAGGCCAGAGAGCAAAAATGTTACCCTGCTGGCTTTGAAGATTGAAGAGGCAGAGAGAGAAGAAATGCAGAAGATAGAGAAAGGAAGGAAACAGATTATTCCCTGGAGACTCTAGAAAGAACGTTGGCCTGCCAACACTTTGATTTTAGTCCAGTAAAACTAATTTGGGACTTCTGACCCCCAGGATGATGAACTAATAAATCATATTATTTAAAGCCACCACTTTTGTGATAATTTGTTATAGCAGTCATAGAAATTAACATACAAGTCACCTTATAAACCTTGCAGTGCTGGGTGTGGTAGCACATGCCTGTAATCCTAGTATTTAGGAAGTTGAGACAGGAGGACTACAGGTACAAGGCCAGCCTCAGCAACTTAGCAAGACCCTCAGCAACCTAACGAGACCCTGTTTCAAAATAATAAAATAGGGATGGGGTATATCTCAGAGGAGAACCCCTCCTGGGGTCAATCCCCAGTATCAAACAAAAAAATATTAAAAAATGAAAACAAAAATCTTATAGCTAACATCATACTAATTAGTGAAAGACTGAATATTTTCTCCAAATATCTTTAACAGGGAAACTATTTTGTTTTCTCTACTTCTATTCAACATTGTACTGGAGGTCCTAGTGAGAGAACTAGGGCATGAGAAAGAAACAAAGGACATAGAGTTTGGAAAGAACAAGTGAAAATGTGTTAATCACAGACAGGATGATCATCCACAGAAAAATCCCGAGGAATCTACACAAAGCACTATTAGTACCAGTAATTAAATTTAACAAGGTTTCAGGATACAGATCAAACACAAAAATCAGTTGTATTTTATTTTATTTTTTTGCAGTACTGAGGATTGAACACAGGGGCATTCTACCTCCAAACTATACCCCTAGCCCTATTTTTTATTCTTTATTTTTGAAACAGGGTCTCACTAAGTTGCAGAGGACCTCTCTAAGTAACTGAGGCTGGCTGTGAACCTGTGATCCTCCTTTCTCAGTCTCCCAAGTACTGGGATTACGAGCGTGTGTCACCACTAGGGATACATTTGACAAGAGATAGGCAGGAATACTGAAAATTATAAAACTTTGCTGAGCAAAATCTTTAAAAACCTAACTAAAGTGAGGGGTTTACCATGTTATGGACTTAATATAAAGATGTCAATCTCTCTAAGTTAATACATAGTTTCAATGCAATTCCAATCAAAACCCCAGCAGAATTTTTCGTAGAAATTGACAAAGTGATTTAAATTTTATATGGAAATGCAAATGACCTATAATAGTCAAAACAAATTTGAAAGAGAACCAAGTTGGAAGAGTATTACTGATTTTAAGACTTACTAGGAAGTTACTATAATCAAGACAGTACAGTATTGGCATAAAACTAAATATAAAGAATGAAACATAATAGAGAGTCTAAAAATAAGCCCACACATATGAAGTCAATTTATTTTTCACAAAAGTGCCAAGGCAACTCAATGGGGAAATAATATACTTTCTAACAAATGGTGCCAGAACAATTGGATGCGAAACAAAAACAAGAACAAAAATATTCTTGCCTTATGCCATATATAAAATTAATTAGAAATGCATTATAGACCTAAACATTAAATTAAATCTATTGCACCTTTAGATTAAAACATACCTGAAAATCTTAATGCTCTTGGTTTAAGTAAAGGTTTCTTAAAATAGGATGCAAAATTATTAACTAGAAAAGAACAA
>PVLC010030797.1:0-19268 GCA_004027655.1 Graphiurus murinus
TAGAGGCCCCTAGGTTCAATCCCCAGTACCAAAGAAGGGGGGGAAAGTTAGCATTGGAGGCCTTCTTTGAGACGTGATCTACTGCAGTCATTGCAGCCTGTATGTGCAGAAACCACAGCCCTTGAATGAGGCCAGGGGCCTGCACGGGTCCTCGGCAGGATCACGTGTGGAGCCAGGCCCGCTGACTTCCAAGGCAGGGCCCTCTCCTGAGCCACGCCAGCCCTGGCCAAGAAACGGACCCTGCATAACCTGGTTCTTCCAGCTCCACTAGAAGAGGACCTGGCATTTAGAGCACAGAAATCCATCACACATTGAAACGTTTGCTGTTATACTGACACCAACTCTTCTTGAGGAATTATCTTGGGAAAAAAAAAAAAAAAAAAAACTAGGGAAAGTTGTTCCGTTGACCGGTGATGACCAGATATTCTTCCTTTTGTCAACAGGCAAGATGATGAAGTCTTGGCAGCTCCCGTGTCCCAGGCCTTGTAGACATAACTGAGACAGACGTGCTTCAAAGTTCTAATGTGCATCACATCGGATCTTGTTTAAGGAAGCGTTCAAAGGAACCCACCGTTACCTATTGAGAAGGCTCTGTGTTCTCAGGCCTTGTTTCTGATCGAATCCAGAGGTCGCAAGCATGCCTCCCTGTATTACCTGTTGGAGCAGGTTTAATTTTATAAATTTTAAACACAAACTCTATGAGTTTCTATAGTTCATCATTGTTCTTTTTGAAGGATCCATTCAGATGAACAGTATTGCATCTGTAAGAGATACACAACTTCCACAAGCCCAGAATTGCTTGGGACATCAGTGGCAACAGACTCCGTCTGTAGCATCGTCCTGTACCAGTGACGGGAGGACAGAGTGCGAGGAGACCCTCCTGGGGGGGCGGTCCTATTGTGCTGAACTACGGATGGCTGGAACTGTAGCTTTAGTACACCAAGGCTTTTTGTTTTCTTTGAACACCACATATGTACACAGTTGTAGTTCCTGACCAGTGGCTTTAACCCATTATTATTAGTTATCTTCTGGACACTCAAACATTGAAAGTCTTTAAGCTTTCATTTAAAAAAAAAAATGTTTTTTTTTTTTTTTTTTTTTTAAATGCAGGTTTGAGATAAATCCAGGGTTCAGTATAGTCTTCCAAGTACTTCACTACAGCCTTCCTCTCCTGTTATTAGCAATAGCAGGTACCAGGCAGTTAGCCTTACTGGACAGAAGGCAATGAGGAAGAACAGGCATACCACATTGCATCGTAAACATACTTTATAAGTACATTTCTTATTAGCTTCTTCCTCAGGCAGAGACAGGAAAAATTTGCTACAAGTATCCAGACCAGGATTTGGGTTTTGGAATTCATCAGTGTTCCCAATACCTGCAGGGAAAAAAAGGAGAAAAACAAAAATTTTGCAAAGGCTCAAATAGGAGCACCCTTTACCCCTACAAGAATATTTTTTATCATTCTTTTATTTGTTTTGGCTCTGTCAAAAAAAAAAAAAATTAAAGTGCTTGGAATGCTGTAGTCTGTGGTCTCTCGAAGTTTAATCAAGGAGAACCTGACACCCTCACAGTCTGCTGTCACTTTGGAGATTCATAATAAAAATCGAAACTCATTTTGGTGGTTAGTCATTTCTTTTGCTTTATAGCCGAAGTACATCTTTTGTAGCTCATGCTGCCTGGCAGCCGTGCCATCTGTCTCGCCAAATGTACAGACCTGGAGATGCATGACGAGTGCAAGCCTCTCGCCCTCTCTCCCCTTGAACCACTCACGCTCCAGCTTTTGTTTTTGTTTTGCTTTGGATTGAACCCAGGGACATTCTACCTCTGAGATACACCTCCACTCCCATTTTTTATTCTTTATTTTGAAACAGTGTCTCGCTAAGTTGCAAAGGGCCTCACTAAGTAGCTGAGACTAGCCACAAACCTGCGATCCTCCTGTCTCAGCCTCCCCCTTTCTTTTTAAGAGAGACAGGGTCTCACTCTGTTGCCCGGCTGGCCTGCAATTCCTGGGCTAAAGGAATGGAGCTTCCCGCCTTGGCCTCTTAAGTAGCTGTGACTGCATGGATGCACCGCCTTGCCTGGCTTTCACCGTGGAACTCTTGAATTGGGGGAAGAAAAGGATCTAAGGTTCTTTCCCACACAGGGTTGGGAGGAGAAAGCAGAACAGCAAATGAACTAAACAGGCTGGTTCCTTCCCAGTGGAATGCAGTGGGTGCTAGGCTCCATCTGTTAGGAGAATCGTCTTTTGAAAACCCCAGAGCACCCTGGTAGGGCCCAAGGTTGCTGCTTTTGTGGCTGGATCCTCCCCTTTCGGAAGTCACCCTCCTCCCAGCAGAGGGGCAGCTCCTTTTTGTGATCTGCATGAATATTTAACAGCCCCCTCGGTCCTGCCTTCAGCCCGTGGCAAGGGGAAGCTTTCCCAAATCACTGCTCTCTAGGGACTTCGAAAGCTGGGAGCTGGCCTTTTGAACAGTATTAGGTGACTTGGACACACTGAAGCTACTTGCTGTTCAGTATTTACACAGAAAGAATTCCGGGTGCGGGCTGTTTGGTTTCCTAAGTGCTGGCCTCTCCCTTGAATTCCAGGCCCATGATCTCATTCAGTGAGATGGGTGGTCTTAAGCAATTTCTTTATGGTTAGAAAATTCTTAGAGAGGGGGAGAAAAATCTGTTCCAGGACGGACTCCCCAGAGGAAGTTCACATATTTGATTACTTTTATCCAGGGTAATTTGGGTTTCAACTTAAGAATATAAGCAGTGAAGAAAGTGAAGTCTTATGCTTTAAAAGGAAGCAAGCCTCTTTCCATTCATCATTAGTGATTTCCTGGAATCCATGATTCCTGCATCCATTTGTTAAAATGCGGGCCCTTCTAATATTATAGAGGGGGCATCCAGTCCAATGGCATTCTCCTGGAAGGCCGCTTAAGGTTAGGGGGGCAGCCTGGCACCGTGCATAGACTATCTTATGATTACCGCTTTATAGGTTTTTACTGTACCTTTTAGTGTCCATGAGATATGTTATCATTTCTCCGAGGCACACATCTCTTTCAAAACATTTTAAAAACTATCATAGCAAGGTGTGGTAGTTCACACCTGTAATTCCTTACTTGGGAGGCTGAAACAGGAAGATCAAGGTTTGAGGCCAGCCTCAGCAACCTAGACCCTGTTTCAAAATAAAATAGGGCTGGGGATACAGCTCAGAAGTAGAATGCCCCTGGGTTCAATTTCTAGTAACACACACACACACACACACAAAATATTATATATATATGTATATATATGTAGGTATGTATATGTATATATACCCACACACATATATATTTGTGTGTAGTATATATGTATATATGCCATAGATAAAGACTCTACCCATGAGCCTTAAGGAAATAAAATTAACCCCATTTACATACATTCTTATAGCAAAAATAATTTGTTTCTAATCCACTAAGATATAAACAGAGCAAATGCCCATTATTATAAACAATTTAGGAAAAAAGTTTTATGGGTTTTTTTTGTACTAGGGATGGAACCCAGGGGCATTCTACCTCTGAGCTACACCCTTAGCCCTATTTTATTCTTTTATTTTTGAAACAGGGTCTCACTAAGTTGCAGATGGCCTTGCTAAGTCCTGAGGCTGGCCACAAACCTGCGATCCTCCTGTCTCAGCCTCCCAAGTACTAGGATTACAAGCATGGGCCACCACACCTGGCTTGGAAAAAAATTTATACTAGAAAAATATGCATGCATTTATTATCCAAATTTTACATAAGTTCAAGTACTGTTCTCAGATTTATTTTTCTAAAAAGCTACCACTCACAAAACGTATACAAATTTTAAGATCCACTGAGGATTCATAGGCCCTCAGTCCTAGGAATCAGAGTGGCTTTCAGACGGCTGAGGCTCTCGGTTTGCATGGTTAGGAAGAGAGGGAATTGGCCGGTTATGCTTTTGCCCACTTGATCATGGGTAGGAAGAAGACTACTGAGTAGAAGCAATTACTATGCAAAAGAGTTTTGGGGAAACCATTGTGAAGACTCAGCTGAATCTTACATCATCGTGAAGGACTCTGCACACAGTTGCGTGGACATTTAAAAGTTCCCGCGCCACAGTTTCCAACAGGCTGAGTCCAGCTCTGCTGTAATGCATTATGCTCACTCCTGACTGACAGAAAAAAAAAAAAAAAAAAAAGTCCTATAATACAGTACTTGGGAGGCTGAAACAGGAGCATTGCAGATTCCAGGCCAGCCTCAGCAACTTAGAGAGACCCTGTTTCAAAATTTAAAAAGCAGGGAGGCTGGAGATGTAGCTCAGAGTTAGAATGCCCCTGGGCTCAGTTCTTGGTACCACAAAAAAAGAAAAGTAAAAAAAAAAAAAAGAAAAGAAAAATCAATGAGGAAAAAAGGTACAACTCATGACGTTTGCCATAAACATCCACGTGACCAAGAATTTTATTTTGCCTGCGTGGATGTAGGCGCAGGCTCACACACGCGCACTTCGTGGAACTGGAGGCACCAGCAGAGTTAGGTCATAAAGAAGTGAAAGTCCAGAGCGAGGCCTGGCTGGGGACTCCCCCGAGAACTCGGGGCAGAGCAGGCAGCTGCCCTCGCCGCGCATGCGCGCATGGAGCCCTGGCTTCCTCCTGCCCATCCTAGCTCCCACGCTTGGCTTTTCAGTAGAGTGTTGTAAATTTGTCTCCTAACACCAACTTTCCTTAATTATCCAACACATAGTTTATTTAGTACTCTCGGAGTGCCCAGCACTGTGCTTGAGATCAGAGACAGAAGTGAGAATTAAAATTATGCCTGGCAGGTCATTAGGATACACTTTTTTTTTTTGGTACTGGGATTGAACCCAGAGGTGTTCTACCACTGAGAAAAACTCCCAACCATTTTTATTATTGTTTTTTTCAAACAGGAGCTTACTAAGTTGCTGAGACTGGCCTCGAACCTGTGATCCTCCTGTCTTAGTCTCCCAAGTACTGGAATTATAGGTGTACAATACTGCGCCTGACTAGAATCCACATCTTAAAAAGAAGTGCAGAAGTATTTTGCATATTAAACAGGAGATGAACACAAATGAGGCTTACAAAGCAGATGTAAATAAGTACTTTCCCTAAAAATTTTAAATTACTCTCCATTATTAAAAAAAGAAAAGTTTTTTTTGTTTCTTTTGCCATTACTTAGCCATTAACATGTTGATTGTTTTATTTGAATTTGAAAATATTGGGGTTATATTTACTCATAATAGTGAACCATTTCTTTCTTTCTTTTTTTTTTTTTTTTTGCGGTACTGGGGATTGAACTCAGGGGTATTCTACCTTCGAACTACACCCCCAGCCCTATTTTTTATTCTTTATTTTGAAACCGAGTCTCACTAAGTTGTGGAGTGCCTCACTAGGTAGCTGAGGCTGGCTTCGAACCCAGATCCTCCTGTCTCAGCCTCCTGAATGCTGGGATTTCAAGTGTGCACCACCACGCCCGGCTAATAGTGAACCATTACTATTGTGACATTTTGAAGGACTCCCTCCCATTTCACATAGCAAGATTCCACAAGGATTTTCTCCTGCTGGGCATTCCATGCAACAGAGCGTAAGCAGGACCCCTCTTTTCTGAACCCTAAAATTTAACCAGGGTACAAGGTCCTTCCCTGCATAGATGCTGTCCTTAAATTCAACATAAGAAGTGACAAGTTCCAACTATAAATAGACAGAGGGAAAAATTCAAATGCTCCCAAGCACATGACTTTATCTTCACTGCCTTTGGGAAATTATAAATAAAACGCAAGAAGATGTTTCTACTAAGAAACTACACGAATTCAGTTTCTTCAGAAATCTATCCTATTGGAGGTAGGTAGGTACTGGAAGTTGAACCCAAGGGCATTCTACCTCCAAGCCACACCCCCAGCCCTATTTTATTTTTTATTTTGAAACAAGGTCTCACTAAATTGGTCAGGGACCTCACCAGGTTGTTGAGGCTCAAATCTGCGATCCTCCTGTCTCAGCCTTCCAAGTACTGGGTTTACAGGCATTCTCCACTATGCCTGACTCTATTTTTAAACAATTACATGTAGTAGAACAAGGAGAGACTGCAGCAAGACAGTGGGATGAAGCAGATAGAAAGTTATTCTTAGCTGACATATTTTCTGAAGTGAGTTTCATTTTCCTGGGGCCATCTTAACAATACACAGACAAAAAGGTTGGTTTCCCCGAATCCCTGTCAAAATTAACAATGGCAGGGAAGAAGGTGGGCTGAATGTTTTCAGACTACTTGTATCTTGCTTAGAAAGATATTTCTCTTTTTTTTCCTGACTTGATTATATGCTGTTGTTTTTTGTTTTGTTTTGTTTTCAGTACTGGGGATTGAACTCAGGGGCATTCTACCTCCAAGCTATACCCCCAGCCCTATTTTTTATTCTTTATTTTGAAACAGGGTCTCACTAAGTTGTGGAGTGCCTCACTAGGTAGCTGAGGCTGGTCACGAACCCGGATCCTCCGGTCTCAGCCTCCCAAATGCTGGGATTACAAGCGTGCACCACCACACCCAGCTTATATGCTAGTTTTATTAGGTTGTTTTTCCAGTAGAGGGGGGAAAAAATCTTAAAACCTCAATAAGTATTCTGTCTTAAAAAAAAAATCACATGAGCAATATGTTTCTTTGGCTATAAAAACCATAAGAGAGTAGATTTATATTAAAATGTGAACTAGATTATTTTTAGAGATTAGCATAAGAAAACCAGCACTTTTAAAGTCAGTAGAAAGATGTTTATTAAATATAAAAGAGGAGTTGGGCGTGGTGATGCACACTTGTAATCCCAGCATTTGGGAGGCTTGGGATCGGAGGATCCAGGTTCTCGGCCAGCCTCAGCTACCTAGTGAGGCACTCCGCAACTTAGTGAGACCCTGTTTCAAAATAAAGAATAAAAATTAGGGCTGGGGGTGTAGCTTGGAGATAGGATGCCCCTGAGTTCAATCCCCAGTACTGCAAAAAAAAAAAAAAAAAAAAAAAAAAAATATATATATATATATATATATATGGAAAATAAAGTCAATAGATAATCAATGAGTTATGGATTTATTGTTATTGTTTGGTATAAGAATTGAACCCAGGGGTATTCTACCTCTGAACTAAATGCCCCAGCCCTATCTTATTTTTTATTTTGAAACAGGGTCTTGCTAGCTTACTGAGGGTCTTGCTACCTTGCTGAGGTTGGCCTCCAACCTGTAATCCTCCTATCTCAGCCTATGAAGCACTAGGATGAATTATGGATTTATATCCATTAGTGTCTATATTTTTCTGAGGCAAAAGGATGTATCAAATGTAACTGCAGGAATTTAACCACTGGAATGGAGACTTGTGAAGCGTAGGTTGCCTTTGGGACATCCAGTGGTGAACGCTATGAATGGTAAACGTTACTTAAAGCAAATTATTATTAACTCAGACAAGTAAGTGCATGACCACCACCAAATCATTTGCTGGTTACCCTTTCTTGGACTTCATCCAAGATATAAACAGTGATATTCTAATGAACCAAAATCCTTTTCACCTTCCAACTGACCTTCATACGCTTAACCAGACCATCAAATTCTTCAAACTGAGGGTCCCCAAAATAATTCCATAATAACCTATTTTCTAACATGGTAGGGGATTGAGAGTTTTCCATTTTAAGGAATGCTAATATATATCTTAAATGCATGTATATACATGTTCTACCAGAGATAATCCTACCAGTCTTTGCTGTTGCAAAAAGGCCTTCAGGACCTGGAGTTACCCGGAGCCCACTCAACAACCTCCCGGGGCCCCCCAAGCTGGACTTGGGGGCAGTGAGGAGCACCAGCCCCACAGCTTCTAGCATAAATAGACACTAACTAGTCACTCTCCTCCCAAGAACAGAACAAAAAGGAAACCCACTGAATGGGGGAGACATGCTTAGTGTATTTTAGTTCATCTCTTAAATGCTGACTCACTAAAAACCGGCCTCCCATTTGAGTTTTCTGAATCTGCATCAAGGAAGTTTCTTCTCTTATCAAATTTCTTCCACAACCCACACAGAAATCAAATTCCCTCAGTCAGCTCTGTCTCCCGCTCTCCTTCATCTCTCTCCGTGTCATCTGCTGTTTTTCATTGGTGGCTCTTGTGAATCCTCAAGCATCCCTGATGAACGCTTGCAGAGGAAGATCCCTGCAGACCCTTCCCCAGCTCGTCTGCCTGTTGATCCCCAGGAAAGCTTCAAAAAAATACTGTCTTCACTGAGCACCTATAATCCCAGTGCTAAGGAAGCTGAGACAGAAGGGTCTCCGATTCCAAGTCAGCCTCAGCAAGGTTCTGTAAGGTCTTGTTTCAAAATAAAAAAATAAAAAGTTCTAGGGGTATAGATCAGAGGGCGAACTCCCTGGGTTCAATCCTCAGTATTTAAAACAAAAACCTGAATCCTGTGTCCCACGCTCCAAGACCGTGACTCCTAGGATAGGCCCCGGGTGTTGGGAGTTTTAAAAGATCCCCGGGTGGATTCTACCATGAAGAAAAGTTGGAGACCTACTAAGCTAGCGATAATTTTGGCAGCTGGGCCCTGAATGCCACCTCTGCCTCTGGTTAGCTGTTTGAACCACACCAGCCTGGTGTTCTCGACTGTACGAGACAGCCGTGTCAGCAGTTTCCTCCTCTGTATAAGGAAAGTGTTGCTTGCATTGTGTGGTGGGTGACCTCATGGGCTGGGCACAGGGTGGGCACTCAGGAAACGGCAGCTTTCATGTATCCTGAAAGTAAAACAAAGACTTGGAAACAGCAGCTGCCCGAGTCAGGCCAAGCTGATGAAAGTGAAAACAAGCAATGCTTTTTTTTTTTTTTCCTGGATGATTGAACGGTTCCTCTCTTGTGAGCTTTTGGAAAGAATGATACAACTTTCTACTTGGAGATAGGTCTACTGTGCACATCTATTTTCCTAGGGTGGAGTGAAGAGGATCTGCTGGGCAGATAAATCCCAAGAGAATGGGAAGTGGGCTGTTCCCCCACCGCCTGCTTGGCTTCATGAGTTTTGTGGGCGCCAGGCTGATGGGAAGGGGGCAGGGCCTCTCTTGTCCTAGGCACTTTAGAATCCGACACCTGACTGTATTTCAATCTAGTTAGTCTCTACTCCATTCCCCATCTTTTTTTACTTTTAGATATTGCCCAGGATGGCCTCAGACTCCTGGGCTCAAGTGATTCTCCTGCCTTCCCCTCCTGAGTAGCCAGGACTACAGGTGCTGACCACCCCATCCTGCTCCCCCATCTTTTCTTTCTTTCTTATTTTAAATTATCATTATCTGTTTTGCATTCATCTCAAATTAAAAAAAAATAACTTCACAACTTCGCTTTTTTTTTTTTTTTGGCGGTACTGGGGATTGAACTCAGGGGCATTCTACCTCCGAGCTATACCCCCAGCCCTATTTTTTATTCTTTATTTTGAAACAGGGTCTCACTAAGTTGCGGAGTGCCTCACTAGGTAGCTGAGGCTGGCCGCGACCCCCGATCCTCCGGTCTCAGCCTCCCAAATGCTGGGATTACAAGCATGCGCCACCATGCCCAGTTTTGCTTTGTTTCTTGAATGAATTTCATGTGGGCTCAGGAGCCAGAATTTTGGCAGGATGAAGAGATTTTACTACTATGTATGAGACTCTGTTAAACCTTGACACCAACAGGACCTGTGACCTCCCCGGCGCACCTGCTGGGCCTGTGGGTGGGGCTTGCGAGAGGCCCCGCCCTGGAGAGGGGCGGGGCTGGTGGTGAGCAGTTCAGTTCCCCCAACTCTGCCCCCACTGAAAATCTCAGCTCCAACATGGGATAATGTTTAACTTTATCTCCGTCTAAGCTTTAGAATCCCAGTTACCTGGTGGAATTCTATTAAAGACAAAATGAGGAAATGATTGAAAGTAAATACCGTACTGGGGTGCAGCGGCGCACATCTGTAATCCCAATCTTTGCGGGGGGAGT
Organism: Graphiurus murinus; assembly: GCA_004027655.1. Taxonomy (NCBI): domain Eukaryota; kingdom Metazoa; phylum Chordata; class Mammalia; order Rodentia; family Gliridae; genus Graphiurus; species Graphiurus murinus. The sequence goes on from PVLC010030797.1 coordinate 9,963, forward strand.
GGTGCTGAAACCAGAGGACTGCAGGTTCGAGACCAGTTTCAGCAATTTAGAGAGGCTCTCAGGAACCTAGCAAGACCCTGCTTCAAAACAAAAAATAAAAAGGGCTGGGGTATAGCTCAGAGGTAGAACTTCCCTGAGTTCATTCCACAATACCAAAAAATTAAATATACACACACATCTAGAGATACATATATAGATATAGATATGTAGATCTTCTAACTGCTAGTCAGACATGTTATCCTTTGTGCCACTGGCCTGATGTCTAGATCGGCTTTTGCTTACTTTTCCTGCCTTGAATTTCTTTCTTTCTTTTTTTTCAGTGCTGAGGCTAGAACCTTGGGCCTCACCCATGTTAGGCAGGTGCTTTACCCCCAAACTAGACTCCCGGCCCTGTTTTGTTTTCTAGTTACCCAAGTAAGAAAAGAATATATTGAACTGAGAGTGGTGGCCCATACTTGTAATCTCAGTACTTGGGAGACTAAGAAGAGAGGATCACAGGTTTGAGGTCAGCATCAGCAAATAGTGAGACTCTCATCAACCTAGTAAGACTCTGTTTCGAAATAAAAATGAAAAATAGGGCTGGAGTTGTAGCTGGGAGGTAGAATGCCTCTGGGTTCAATCCCCAGTAACAAAAAATAAAAATAAGAGAAGAAGAGAATACATTACAAGTGATTCTTTGGAGCTGGATGTGGTGGTGCACGCCTGTAATCTGACTACTCGGGAGGCTGAGACAGGAGGATTGCAGGTTGAAAGCCAGCCTCAGCAACTTAGGCCCTCCACAACTTAGTGATGCTCTGTTTCCAATTAAAATAAAACAGGGCTTGGGGTGTAGCTCAGGGGTAGAATGCCCCTGGGTTCCATCCCCAGCACCCAAACCAAAGCAAAATGATTTCGTGGAAGTTTAGATAACTAGCGAACAATGACTTGTCCAGATTTTTCTAGAACAGCCACTGATAAAGTTCAGGTGAGCAGATTGGCAGCCCTCCATGTGGGAAAGTCTAGGAAATGTCTTTGATAGAATCTGTTTTGCACATACCTATGGACCTCGCCTAACCTCATGGTTCCCTTGTAACAAGTGTTGGGGGGATCTTGCATTTTGGGGAATGTGTAGAACCTTCTGTACATAGGTTCATAGCTGTTCTAGCAATGTCTGACTGAGGCCCAAGGTTATATTTATTTCGAAGGCTTCCAGTTCATATCATAGCAAATGTACTACAAGGCACCCACTTGACGTATTGCATAGATTTTTTTTGTTGTTGTAATTGTTCAGTTTTGTCATGTTCGAGATTGAACCCAGGGACATTCTACCTCTGAGCCATACCCCCAGCCCTATTTTATTATTTTTCTAATTTTGAAACAGAGTCTCACTAAGTTGCTCAGGGTCTTGCTAAGTTGCTAAGGCTGACCTTGAACCTGTGATTATCCTGTCTCAGCCTCTTAAGTACTGGGATTATAGGTGTGCACCGCCACGCTCAGTCAAATTGAATAGTTTTGAGTGCAAGAATATTTTTATGGGGGATACTAGGGATCAAACCCAGGGGTATTCTACCTCCAAGCTACACCCCCAGCCCTATTTTATTTTTTATTTTGAAACAGGTTCTTGCCAAGCTGCTGAGGTTAGCCTCAAATGTGTAATCCTTCTGTCTCAGACTCCCAAGGACTTGGGATTACAAGTTTGCACCACCATGTCTGGTGTTTATACATCCGCCAGCTTTTGCACTTGTTTGACAAGGAGCGGCTCCTTCAGCAGCAGGATCCTACATGATCTCGGGTGCAGGAAAATCTTTAGGACTACTAACGCCTAAAACACTCCTGGCAGGTGCTTCATTTTTTTTTTTTTTTTTTTTTTACCTCTTACCAAGTAGTTTTTAACCTTAGCTTTGCAATTTTTCTCTCGTATTTCGGGGAGACTTTTTTGGGGGTTGCATGCCTTTCTCAAATGTGTCCTCTCTCTTTTTGACCTCCACCTGGCCAGCTGCTGCTCCCTTCATCTCTCACCTCAAATGGGGCTTCCTGGGGCTCCCTGACCCCTCCTTTGAGGTCAACCCTGCAGCCACCTCACCCCCCGGCACGAGGCCTCTACCCAGGAGCACAGCTCAGAAGTGAGCTGCCAGATCTCCGTGTGTGCTGCGCTCGGGGGCTGTGGCTGGTGGGTCCCCCTGGGCATTTCCCTTGGCACCCCGAAACCATCAGCATCCTGACTCTTGCTTGCTTAGACTTTATGACCACACCCCAGGTGAGCCTTCTGCTTTACTCCTTACCTTTCCTTCTACTGAAACGGGATCCGGCAGTGTTCACGGTGGCCCCTTGTGACCTACTCCAGTCACCCCGAGAGTCGGAGCCAGGGAAAGGGCCACTTAGGGGCTGGCACTGCCTCACCGCCCAATCTGTGTCATGTCACATCCTGCCTCACCGTCGTTACCTCCTGGCGCTCTGTGGATTCCAGAGCCGTCTCCTTTGCTGCTTGGGATAACGCAGGGAGGCAGCCATGGGGATGCTGGACCTCGGGCCATGCGTGAGGCACAGGGGGACACGTCTGGAAGGCTCTTGGTGCAGACCTGCGGTGTGGCTAACTCAATCGTGCGTGGCTGTCGTTGCTGTCAGGTCGTCAGGAATGCAGGCTTAGTCACCATTCACTTGATATTTTGTCATGAAGGTACTGATTTCACTTGGTGCCTTGGGGACCGTGTGGACCAGGTGCTTCTCAGGGCCAGTTCAGCTGTAGAGCTGTGATCTGGACTCTAATCCCACAAAAAGGATTGTTTGACCATAGACGAAGTGGACTTATCCTTTTGACTCTCTCTAGAAAAAAGAAGATTTCAAAGTGATTTGGTGAGGCCAGGTGTGGTGGTGCACACCTGTAATCCCAGTACTTAGGAGGCTGAGACAGGAGGACTGCGGGTTCAAGGACAGCCTTAGCAATGTAATGAGACTCTCAGCAACCTAGCGAGACCCTGTTTCAAAAACAAAACAAAATTTAAAAAAAGGGCTGGGGGTATATCTCAGAGGTAGAATGCCCCCCGAATTCAATGCCCAGTACCAAAAAATAAAAAGGCATTAATTAAGTACCTTCTAAGCAAAGAATTCTGCTTACCACGGAAGAGAACTAAATCTGCATAAGCCACAGAGATCTTACCCTGGAGAGGCCTGGGAGGCCAGCGTCAAACTTTAAGGAGGCAAAATGAAGTCAGGGATTTAATGCAAGAACAGGAAGGCTCTGTGCAGAGAGAAGAGACATATTTTGAAGGCGAAGGAGAGGAATGGAATCGGGGGTCCTGAAGGAGCTAGCATTGAAGCTGAGCTCTGACTCTGGGGAGTGGGACTCCAGGCCAGGAAGCCCCCGAGCAAGAGCAGGGTGATGGCAATACGTGGCAAGAACCAGTGGGGAGCTCGAGGTCTGAGCGGAGCCCACGGGTGACGCATGGGAACAGATGGCCAGTTGTGAAGGGGTCTCTGCCATCTACTGAGCTGCATTTTGTCTATCTTAAGATTCTGACAAATGTATCCCTTCATTCGCTAGAACACCTCTGAGATGGGCCGGGCTTCCATAGTCTCTGCTTCCAGAGAGCTTTTAACCCAGTGGGAAGAGAAGGACAGCCCCCCTGCGATCGTGTCCTGGGTGGATGTGCACGTGATAAAGAAGAATAAAGCAAGCTGGGCGTGGTGGTGCACACTTGTAATACTTGGGAGGCTGAGACGGGAGGATCCGGGTTTGCAGCCAGCCTCAGCTACTTAGTGAGGCCCTCTGCAACTTAGTGAGACCCTGTTTCAAAATAAAGAATAAAAAATAGGGGTGGGGGGGGGTAGCTCGGAGGAAGAATGTCCCTGGGTTCAATCCCCAGTACCTCAAAAAAAAAAAAAAAAGAAGAAAGCAGGTGAGAAGAACAGACTGGAAAGGGGGCAGGGAAGGCCATGGCTAGTATTTTCTATGTCCTCGTCAGGAAAGACTTCAGTGGAGATTAGGGAAATGTAGGAAGTAAGCTATGGTTAATTGAAAAAATTAATGGTGGCACATGCCTGTTACCCCAATACTTAGGAGGCTGAGGCAGGAGGATCGAAGGTTCAAGGCCAGCCTCAGCAAATAAGTAAGACCTTGTTTTGAAATTAAGAGGGGGGTGGGGTGGAATGTCACTCAGAGGTAGAATGCCCCTGGGTGCAATACCCAGTACCAAAAAAAAAAATTTTTTTTTTAATTGGAAAGTGAGTTAAACCTGCTGTTTGGCGCAGTGTACATTGCGATAGTTTATGTATTTATTTTGTGGTACTGGGGGATTGAACCTGAGGCCGTCCACTACTGAGTGATATTTGTGGACCTTTTTGGGTTATTGTTATTGTTGTTTTTACAGTACTGGGGATTGAACCCAGAAGCATTCTACCTCTGAGCTACACCTTCAGACCTATTTATTTATTTATTTATTTATTTACTTACTTATTTATTTTTGGTACTGGGGATTGAACTCAGGGACATTCTACTTCCGTGCTATACTCCCAGCCCTATTTTTTATTCTTTATTTTGAAACAGGGTCTCACTAAGTTGCGGAGTGCCTCACTAGGTAGCTGAGGCTGGCCGCAAACCCGGATCCTCTGGTCTCAGCCTCCCAAATGCTGGGATTACAAGCGTGCGCCACCATGCCTGACTTATTTTTTATTTTTGAAATGGTCTCACTAAGTTGCGGAAGGCCTCACTAAGTAGCTGAGGCCCCCCATGACCCCATGATCCTCCTGTCTCCGCCTCCCGAGTACTGGGATTACAGGTGTGCACCACCACACCCTGCTTCTTTTTGTTTTTTTATTTTGAGGAAGGGTCTTGCTAAATTGCCAAGGCTGGCCTGGAATTTGCGATCCTCCTGCCTCAGCTTACTGAGTCGCCGGGATTATGGGCGTACACTGGCGATTTGCATTTGTGGTGGTTTCTGGTACATTGGTTTTCTTTCCCATTGCCCCAAGATCCCAGTGAAAACATGGCTTTGGGGTTCAGCTTCAAAGAGAGGCTGTGGGAGTTGGGGGGGGGGCGGCGTGATCATGAGTCCTGTGCAGTTCTGGAAGGCTGTGGCTATACAGGGTTTTGTGGGCAAGACAAGCAATGAGAGTTCTGGCTTTGAAGTCATCCAGATGTGGGTCTCATTTCCATCTCTGCCACCTACTAGCTCTGCGACCTCAGCAGGTTATTTAACCCCCTGAGGCCTCCTAATACACTTCTCTGAGGTGGACAGAATGATAATGAGAATGTTAAGAGAAATAAGATGTTGCATGTGAAGAGCTCGACTGAGGTCTATGATAAAAGAGGTTATCAACAAATGAAGCAGGAAGCATACAGAGAGGGCTTTACCCCAGGGATGGGTGGCGTTCGGGAGTTACTTCTCCACAGTTGATATCTGGCCTCTTCACTTGACTGTGCTGGACCTCGGTGCTCAAGGGTGGCATCTGAGCTTCATGGTCGTATCCCATGTGGCGCTCTTTACGTTCAGCCAAACATTTAATAAGCATGCGATGGAGGAGTGTGAGCTGTTGACTGTAATTCAACCGGGAAGAGGCGCAGTAGAGAGGGTTTCCCATAGAGGGAAATATCAAATTCTCAGGAGATGAATTGCTTTTATTTCATCTGTTTCTCTACATTTTTCGTCATTGCTTTCAATGCCATTTTTACAATAATTAGAGTAGCATTAAAAAGATGAGGGCTAGCCAGGTATGGTGGCGCACGCTTGTAATCCCAGTATTTGGGAGGCTGAGACTGGAGGATCCAAGTTCGTGGTCAGCCTCAGCTACCTAGTGAGGCACTCTGCAACTTAGTGAGACCTTGTTTCAAATTAAGAATAAAAAATAGGGCTGGGGGTATAGTTCGGAGATAGAACGCCTCTGAGTTCAATCCCCAGTAGCGAAAAAAAAGATGAGGGCTGGAGGTGTACGTGGCGCTATGGTAGAACACATGCATAGCATAGCATAGATTCCCAGCACAGTATACATATATATATATATATATATATATATATATATATATATATATATATATATATATATATGAATCAGGGAGAATCCATTTTTTTCATAGTTACTCTGGACTCTAGTGGTAAAGAGCACTTAGTATATGGTCCCTAAAGTATTTAAGCAAAATCTGCCTTGTGGCAGATTTGCAAAGACAAGTGACAAACTCCTTCTTTCTTATTGGAAGTTGGGGTTAAACAAGTCACCAGGTGTCACCCCTGCATTGACCTGGTTGTGAATCTTTGAGGCAGACCCCATGGCAAGGTCCCACCTGAGGGTTTCAATACTTTCCACTTATGGACAAGGAACTTTGAGGTGCCGAGCGGCAAGGTGGTGTGGGAGCTCAAAACACATTATTATTATTATTATTATTATTATTATTATTAGTAGTAGTACTAGTACTAGTACTATTATTTAAAGAGTCCTGGGAGCATTGGCCATAAGGGACAAGTGCTGGTAGTATGACGAGGACCCCCACTTGAAGCAGGAGGGGTCCTGAATGCAGGGATGGAGGCTCCAGCGTGCCTCCTGAGGACAGCCTCTAGGGCCCCAGAGGGATTATTTCACGCCATTGTCTGGGTATCTTAGGATCAAGCCAGGCAAGAGGTTCTCAGCATCTTTTTATTCAATCCAGATTGATCTCACTTGTGTCACACAACTGTGACAGGGCTCTGGAGATGAGAGAATAATGCTCGTTAAGGCGCCGGCCATCGGAATGGCAGAATGTGTACACGCGTCCTCTCCCTGAACAGAGCCTGCTCGTGTGTGAGGGACTGAGGAAGCTCACGGGTATTACTAATCCATAGACGATGTCAAAAAGCTTGCTTTTAGTCAATAGCCAAAAAAGAAAAAAAAAAATTACTGACTTATATGTCCGCTTTTTTAAATTTGTTTTAGTACTGGGGATTAAACCCAGGGGCATTCTACCTCTGAGCTACACCCCCAGCCCTTTTTATTTTGAAATCAGCCCTCAATAAACTGCTGAGGTTGGTCTCCAACCTGTGATCCTCCTGTCTCAGGCTCCCAAGTACTGGGATTTCAGGCATGTGCCGCCACCCCTGGCGTGTTCTTTTTTTCCTGTATCTGTTCACCGTAGTACGCAGAGCGATGTTTGGCAAGTGAGGGGCTAATCGGTGGTCCAGGCCTGGGAATCCTGAGGGTCGGCGGTGTCACAGTGGCCTGGCTGGGGTATCTTCCTTTTACACTTATCAGCAAACGCTGCATATGTGCTTCTGACAACCTTGAGCTAAGAGTTTCCACTATTTTTAGCGAATCAACATGCTTGTGCGGGGTAGATGGGTGTAATTTCCAATAACAGATGTGAACAAAGATGTGTGCCAGTTATTATTTTTGTAGACGCAAACTGCGCACAGGATCACCCATACACAATGTGGCCTGAGCCCTTTTCTCTGTTTTCGTCAACGGTCCCTGTACAGTGAGTGAGTTGTGCTGGTCAGCTCTCTGGGCCCCTGACGTGGGTAGTTGCCAGTGATTCAGAGAACCTTAGTGAAAATCCAGATGGCCTTGACTAGGTTATGAAACGTACCCACCGAACAGTGACATTCCTTGGGTTAAGTGCCAGATAGCTGGGCACTGAAACATTTCCCCATCCCTGCGGGAGGAGTAGCTGATCCATGGGGGCTCGTGGGAAACTTAGCATAACTGACCTTGGCAGAGACCAGCCCCCTGCAGAAGTGGGTTCCAGACAGAGTGCACTAGGTGTGGAGGTTTTCTGTGGAAGGCGGCACCTACCTCTCCCTCACTACTTACACGTACTCACCAGTGACACACACGCAAGGAATGGCTCTAAGTTATCTCCTGGCACCATGCTAAGCACTTTACATGTATTTTCTCACCCCTTGCAATGCATCCGTGAAGTATTCTCTCATCTGCTGAACTCAGAAGGGCAGAGAACTGCCTGATGAGTCCTCTAGCTCAGGTGGTGGGGCCAGAGCTGAGCCCCACAGCTGTGCACTTGCCTGCCTTCCCAGCCCAGGCTCACCCCGACAGAACCAGGGGGAAAGACAGCGACCAGGTAGAAGTGAGGAGTTCCCCAGCTCAGAGCCTTGTAGGCCAAGAGCTGGGTGAAGGGAGTTCCCAGCCAGGACCAATCCGCTCCCTCCAGGAGTAGGGGCAGGCCAAGAAAGGACATGGTGAGTGGGTTGTGGGTAAAAAATGATCAGTTCCAAGGAATTGTGGATGTTCCTTGTCAGTCTCTAGCTAGCCTCCTACTTCAAGATCGCCAGTAATTGGTCTTGTATCTTTTTTTTTTTTTTTTTTTTTTTATGCTGGGGATTGAACCCAGGGGCCTTCTACCTCTGAGCTACACCCCCAGCCCTTTTTATTTTTTATTTTGAAACAGGGTCTTGTTAAGTTGCTGAGGCTGGCCTCCAGCCTGCAATCTTCCTGTCTCCCTCCCAAGCACTGCGATCACAGGCAGGCGCCGCTGTGCCTGGCTGGTCTTGCATCTTGCAGCTGCCTGGGCTAGACAGAAATACAGCCAGAATTCAACCTCAGGCATCAGATGCTGCTGCTCTTGAGGGAAGGCTGGGGATTCAGGGAGATCAGCAGGAGAAAGGGCATCAGGGTGAGTGTTTCCACTAAATCTAAGACATTTTAAAAGCTGAGCGCTGAATGAGGCACTAGGGTAGAATGAGGGGCAGGATGAAATCCGAGGCCAACTGGACCATCTGGTCAACCTTGAGCAGTACGTATGGAGGCATGGGGAGGCAGTAATGGCCAAAGAGGCGGGGACCCCCGTTCATTCATGGGACTTGTGGAATCCATGAGCAGCACGTGTGTTCAGGATGTCCTCATCCTGCAAGTGACAACAAAATGGATAAAATAATCTCAAGGTTTAAATGAACAATGGCCTTAACAAGCAAGAGACTGACGGAGAAACCAGTTAGGTGCAAGTATGTGAGCAGGAATCAGAAGTGTTGCTAACAAAAAACCCTCTCTAAAGAGGTGAGGGTCAAGCCGAGCATGGTGGCGTAGGCTTATAATCCCAGTACTTGGGAGGCTGAGACAGGAGGACTGCAGGTTCAAAGCCAGCCTCAGCAACTTAGCAAGGTACTCAGCAACCTAGTCAGATCCTGTTTCCAAATAAGAAATAAAATCAGGCTGGGGGGTGTAGCTTGGAGGTAGAATGCCTCTGGGTTTAATCCCTAGTACCAAAAATATTAAAAAAAAAAAAAAATAGAGGTGAAGGTTGGCTGAGACCTAAGGTATGAGAAGTGGTCCTTGAGGAATTCTAGGGAAAGGAATGGTGTGTGTGTGTGTGTGTGTGTGTGTGTGTGTGTGTGTGTGTGAGAGAGAGAGAGA
>PVLC010030798.1:0-19106 GCA_004027655.1 Graphiurus murinus
GCACTCGGCTTGATTTTTTAGATTAGTATTAGCCCCATTTTATAGAGGAAGAAACTGAGGTTCAGAAAGGTTAAGGCTTGTCCAAGGTTACAGAGCTAAGAAGTTGCTGAAGCAGGTCCCAAACCCAGATCTCCATCCTCTAAACCTGGGCTTTTTGACCTGATGTAGCTATGCTTGAAAGAGAACAATCTGAGAAGCCAGGAAGATACTTCCTGTCCAGCCCTGTGAGGCAAGCAGAAGAGGTAACCTGGTGCCAGCGTCTGAGAGACAACGGGGTGAAAAGCAACTGGACCGACATTGCACACTCTTCAGATTCTCACAGAATCCCAGGGTGCAGAGAAGGTCACCAAGGGTTTCATGAGCACAGGAAAGAAGACTGGCAGGACAGCTGCCCCCTAGAAGCCAACTTTGGCTCCTATAAGAGTAGAACAGGCAGCCACATCACTGTGAAGAGCCTCCTGGCTGCAGCAATCTTTCCGCAGAGGCCTGAGCTGGCCTTGCTCCAGCCCAGGCCCAGGTCGGCCATTTACTGCAGAAGCAGGGGGGCGGCTGGGCCATCATTTGTGTGCGAGAGACCCCCAGTGGACACTGGTGACATTGCAGCCTCTAAGAGCAGCTCTGGGGCAGCCACCTCCTGAGCAGGGTGTACAGGCTACTGTCACCTTTGAGTAACTGCCCCAGTACATAAAGCTAATGACTACGGTCCTCTCCAAGCCCTCCCTAGGTGAAGTTGGTGTTTCCATCTTCTGACAGTGCTGCCAATTCCCAGGACCCACTTGAAGAGCTTGGTTTGGACCTGACTTTGTGGTCTTCTGTGTACTTTTAGAATCCTGTCTGTGGGCAGATCCAACCTCCCAGAAGAGCTTGGCCTTTGTGAAGCTCTATCATAGCTGTCTTTAGCTCAGCTTTGCTCCAGAAAGAATCGTGTATGTATGTATGTGTTCTATAATGTCAGTGTGGGTTCTTGTTTGTGCAGTTTTTTTTTTAATTTGAACTGGATATCAATATTATAAATTAGAGCCAGGCGTGGTGGTGCACGCTTGTAATCCCAGCATTCGGGAGGCTGAGACCAGAGAATCCGGGTTCGCGGCCAGCCTCAGCTACCTAGTGAGGCACTCCGCAACTTAGTGAGACTCGGTTTCAAAATGAAGAATAAAAAAAATAGGGCTGGGGGTATAGCTCAGAGGTAGAATGCCCCTGAGTTCAATCCCTAGTACCGCAAAAAAAAAAAAAAAAAAAAATTATAAATTAGGATTCCTAGCATGTCTAAAAGAATTAGACAACACTTGTTCCGAGTTCTTATGCTGAATTCTCTGTAGCCAATGGCTGAAGCTGAGAAGCTGCTGCCCTCTTTGAACAGGCAAGGATTCTCCAGTTTGCCATAGTCCCTACCACTACCTATTGCCTTTTACTGCCTGCCTTGCCATTTGATTTCATTGCCTTCCTGGTTCCTGGAGAAGCTTTGCAGTTATCTCACACATAAAGAATAATTGCCATTATAATACCTGCTGCCACAGTTAACAGATACCTATTTAAACTTGGTGCGTGCATTTTCTCATTTAATACATTGAAATAGGTACCATGATTCCCAATTTACAGATGTAGACACTCAGTCAACACCCCTACACAACTTGCCCATGATCCAATAGCAAGTAACTGTTCTATGCTCTTAACTGCTGTGGCCAGGCAGGCCTGGATTTAATCCATGAGGTAGTAGAAAGTCGGGTTACTGTCTTTATGAGCCACAAGGGTTGAAGTGAATTTTAGTCATGGACACGTGTATTTTACCTTGTTGGAAAATGGACTCCTTTTGCTGGTTTAGGAGACATAACCAACCCAGTAGAAACCCCAAACAATGACTAGGTGTTCTTCTTTTTCTACCCATAATGAATTCAAGAGGTAGTCATGGTGAGTCATGTCTGTAATCCCAGTATTTGGGAGGCTGAGACAGGAGGACCACAGGTTAAAAGCCAGACTCAGCAACTTAGCAAGGCCCTGTTTCAAAATAAAAAATAAAAATGGCTGGTAGTATAGCTTGGAGGTAGACTACTTCTGGGTTTAATCCCCAGTAACCTCCCCCAATAAATTAAAAAAAAAAACATATAAAGGGCTTCCTATTGCCCTTAGGAGACCAGAGATTCTTCACAAGGCCCACAAGGACCTTCAGTCTCCTCTTACCTCCCCCTCCACTCCCCACTCCCCTGGCCTTCTTCCAGTGCCTCCGACACCATCGTCCCCACCTACTGAGGCTTCACACTAACTCTGTCCTCTGCCTATAAATCTGTCCCATGCTCGCCTAGCCAGTGACTGCTTTTCTGACCTTCAGGTTTCTGTCCAGCCACAGCTTCATGGAAGCACATCCCCCAACCTCTGTGGCCAGCTCAATCCCATCATCAGATGTGGGCCACCACTGTGAACCATGACCCTCTCCTGTGGCGTGATTCTCAGTGCCCAAACCTATTTATTTGATGAACACAGCAGGCCATGAGCTCCACGAGGCCGTCCTGGAAAGACTGCCTGCTTCTACTCGCTTTTTTTTTTTTATCCCTAGTGCACAGATGCTTAAGTCCTTGTTGGAGGAAGGTGGAGCAGGGTGAGAGGAGAAGGAAAGGAAGAAATTTCTGTTGAAGATAGTCCCCAATAGGAACTCTCGGACACTGTTGGTGGGATTGAAAATTAGTGCAACTACTATGGAGATCAGGATGGAGGTTCCTCAAAGGACTAGGAATGGAACCACCCTATGACGCAGCCATACCACTCTTTGGTATCTTTCCAAAAGAATTAAAGTTAGAATACTACAGTGACAGATGCATACCCATGTTTATAGGAGCACAATTCACAATAGCCAAATTATGGAACCAACCTAGATGTCCATCAAGAGATGAATGGATAATGAAAACATGGTATATATGCACAATGGAGTTTTACCCAGCCATAAAGAAGAACAAAAGGATGTCATTTGCAGGAAAAGGGATGGAACTAGAGAATATTATGCTAAGTGAGATCAGCCAGTCTCAGAAAGTCAAGAATCATGTTTTCTCTCATATGCAGAACTTAGAAAATAGGAAACAAAAGGGACTTTTGTCAAATGAGATAAACTAGTAGAATAGCAGCAGGGGATTGGAGGAGGAAAGTGGGAAGGGGGAAATGAGGCTTGAGGAATGAACAGTTTAAACAAGGTTATGTCCATACAGGAAGGTTCCAACACCAATCTCACTAACGTATATGGGGAAGGAGGGAGAGGGAGTGAGGAGAGGGGCTGTACGGAGGGAAATATACCATGTGATGTGTGTGTGTTTGTATCACTTTAATTCTCACTATGATGTATAATTACATTGCGCCCATAAAACTATATGTTAAAAAAAGATGGTCCCCAGCTTGCGATGATCCAACTCATGCTTTCTCAGCTTTACAATGGTGTGAAAGTAATATTCAGTAGAGACCGTACTTTGCATCTTGATCTTCTCCTGGGCTTTGGGGATGTACAGTACGTCCTCTCCAGCAACGTTGGGCAGCAGCAGGAAATCATAAGAAACAAGAGGCACCTTGCCGTGAGCTCCTGCTGCGAGGCTGTGCAGTTCAGGAGGCCTGGATGGATGTATTCACTGCTCAACCAACTTCAGAATCATCCCAGCCATCTGAAGTACCCCTGTCACAAGCCAAGGCATCTGTACTTTCTACAGTTGAATGGGGACAGCCTAAAGGACCTGCCCAAGGACATGAGCTGGGCAGTGATGCAGCAGAAAGTTTGCTAGGAGGCCTACTTCCTTTCCACCCTCTCATTCCTTTCTCTGGGGCCTGACGGGCCTCTTTGGACTGATGAACGATTGCATGCTGAAATCATTATGACTTTGGAGGCATGCCTGGTCAGGCTCCAGAAGAAAGTGGTGCAGAATACCAGAGCTGCAGCAGTGTCACTTTGCCGCAGTAGGGACAGAGTGGTGTGGGAGTGCCAGGCAGATCTCAGCATCACAGCAAGGTGACCTCGACGTGGAGCCATCCAGCTAGATTACTGGGGTACTGTAGCTGGGCTTAGCAGGAGACTGAGATCTGGGATAATAGTCTGAGAGAAGGAGAAAAGTCACCAAGGTCTGGGAAAACCCTTCAAGGACACTGATTGGTGGGTTCTGACATGAGACTCCCCAAAGAGATGCTACGATGCTACTTGTCCACTCCATGGATGATAAAACCAAGGTCCAGAGACAGAGTTTCCAGAGCCAGACGAGTCAGTCGTCCGTGGAAGAATTGGCTTTGAAACCCAGGAGTCCCAGACGCTGAGTAATTTCTTACTCCATGATGCCACATGGCTTCCAAACAGAGCAGAAGGCGCCTCGTGTGGAACATGAGAAACCAGCATGAGAAAAAGAAAGGAGGGAGATGGCATGAGCATTCAGGACAAAGGCTCAGCGGAAGGTCGCTGGCCCCACGAGCAGGGCCCAGGGGCTGTGGGACAAGCACTGGTCGGGGCAGTAGGAAGGTGGGTGTCACCAGCCAGAAACACAAAGGCTGATTTAAGGGAGGGGACTGAGGCCTGGGCAGAAAGGGACGCTGCATAGGGTCAACACACTGGCTTGATTCTCTAGGCTGTGCCCATACCTCCCTCCCTGTTCTTTTTAGCAAAAGGATTTATTTCCACTTTCCATGGAAACACTTATTTCTTTGCAAACAGCTGCCCTAGATCTGGAAGAAGACAGTGGGAACAGTGGGCCAGCTGTGCAGCTCAGGGGAAAATGCGGTGACACTGCCCAGGCCATAATCATAATGCTGTGTCTCAGACATCTGCTTCTAATAAAGGGGCAAACTGGGTGGGGCTGGGGGGGCACCGTGCTTCCCAAGGAGAGAACACGAGGCTGGGCCTCAGGAGCCAGCCTCTAACTGGGAGACCTTGGGTACTGGGTGTTCTGGGTCTCGGTGTCCTCCCCTGTAGTGTGTGTGTAGGGGAGGGGGGGGAGATCAGATATGATCTCTAAGGTCTCTGTCTTTATGCTTCTCCACCATAGGCCAGGGCTGGGGGCAGAGTGATATAAGAAAAAGGACATTGGTGACCAAGAGTCATTTAAGATATGGTTTGGGTGGTGGCAGAATGATTGAATGTAAAATTGTGTTTGAGCCCGGCATGATGGTGATCCTAGTACTTGGGAGGCTGAGACAGGAGAATCACAGGTTCAAGGCCAGCCTCAACAACTTAGTGAGACCCTGTTTCAAAATAAAAAAAGTATAGCTCAAGCCGGGCATGGTGGCGCACGCTTGTAATTCCAGCATTTGGGAGGCTGAGACTGGAGGATCCGGGTTTGTGGCCAGCCTCAGCTGCTTAGTGAGGCACTCAGCAACTTAGTGAAAACCTGTTTCAAAATAAAGAATAATAAAAAAAAAAATAGAGCTGTAGCTGTAGCTCGGAGGTAGCCCCCAGGTTCCATCCCCAGTACCACACACACACACAAAAAGTATAGCTCAGAAGTAGAATGCCCCTAGATTCAATCGCCAGTAACCACCTCCCTCCCCCTGTATCTATCAAGCACTCACATGTGATTTACCCTGTGCTTTTGCCCAACTCTTTCTTTTTTGGTACTTGGTATCCAACTCAGGGGCATTCTACCTCTGAGCTCCACCCCAACCCTTTTTAGTTAAGCTGCTGATGCTGGGCTCCAATCTGTGATCCTCCCATTTCAGCCTCCCAAGTACAGTCATGCACTACCACACCCGGCTCAATTCTTCCACCTATAATATCAAAACCACGACAACCACTTGGAGTGGGTGCTGCTGTTCTATATTACAGAAACTGAAGGTAAGGGTTGGCTGCAGTTCACAGACGAAAGAACTGAGATTTGCACCTTGGTCTGCTGAATCTAGCTCCCAAATGGTCTTTCGCAGCCTCCTAGCTGCATATCAGGGGCAGGTGGTAAGATGGGAAAGTCTGCCGGGAGAGCTCCTGCTTGGGGAGGTTGTTCTGGGAAGCTCGGTTATCATATGGAGTCTTACCTAACACATCCCGTGTTCTTGGGGGTACCGCTGACAGGGCCCTCTGACCCCGCATTCTGGCTGGAGCGAATCCATACTTCCGTGCCCAGGCCAGGGGTCTCAGCTGCAGCCCGGGGCAGCCACGCTTTGACGTCGCAGCACTCGGGTTCCTTGGTTCCCCCTAAGTGCCCACTCACCCAGCAGCCTACAGCGCTCCTTCTTGCCTGCCCCCTTGAGGATTACATGTGTTTTGCAGCCAGGAGCACCTCTCTCAGGGCGCCTCTCGACTTGCCGGAGGCTGTGCAGTGGGACCTGCCCCCACAGATGCCGGGGCACCTGCAAAGGCCTCCTCTCCCCCCTCTCCAGGCGGCTCCTCCAGGCCTCTCCATATTTTGTCCTACGGGGTCCTTGTCACCCAAAGGCTGATGAGGCGGGAAGAGGAGGTGGCAGTGAGCGTCGGAGCATTGGGGTGTAGGGTGATAACAAGGCCCTCCATCTCTCTCTCCCTGGGGACTCAGCTGCTGATACTGACAGCTCCTTAACTGTGACAGTTATTTCATCACAATAGCCAGCTGAGAGGGACATGTGACATCATGACATAGGGTGGGCATCTCCCTGATCTGGCTGGGTCTCACACCTGGGGCAGCATTGTGTCTAGTGCTCAGGGAACCCTGTGAACCCCTGCCAGCCCTGCTCAGAGCCCGGAGCACTTCCCATGTCAGCCTGGTCCACAGTGCTAAGAGCTGGAGACCAGCAGACCCGGCCAGCCTGGTTCTGCCATTTCACCTCAACTACGTTGCTACACAGGTTTCTCTGTATACAGGAACTGATATTACCTCCTCGTGAAGAGTGAGACGTTGTAAGCAAGGTACTTAGCACAGTCCTGGCACATAATACTTGCTCAGTGAACGGCAGTGCCTTTGTGTGTGTGTATCCCTCCAGGACATGCTGCTTTTCTTTGCTGTATTTTTTCAGCACATATAATCCGTGCACCACATTTCTGTCTTCTCATGCATTCCAGGTTGCTTATTTCAGCCTTTCTTTTGCTTTGGTTTTCTAACCTCTTCTTCCATACCTTTTTTGGGAGGGCAGAGAGAGTACTGGGGATTGAATGTGGAACATTCTATCTCCAAGCTACACGCCCAGCCCTTTTCATTTTTTGAAACAGGGTTTTACTCAGTTGGGGAGGCTGACCTTGAACCTGAAATCCTCCTGTCTCAGCCTCTCAAGTACTGGGATCACAGGAGTGTGCCACCATGCCCAGCTTTTCCATAGCATTTTTCTATAGCCCTTTGAAGCTTTCATTTGCTCTCTTTCCAATGGTTTCTCAGAGCAATCCATCAATATATGTAGCATTTTCAGTTTCACCCAACAGGACAGAGAATGGAAGCTAATGGGCTAATCGCAAAAATTAATGAACTTCAAAAAGAAAAAAAAAAAAAAAACGAGCAAAGGATGCAAGTAGGCATTTCACAGAGGAACAAATGCACATGATTGAGAAAAAAAAAAGAAATTTCAGACTAATAATCTGGGCAATGTAAATTTAAGTAGCAATGAGATATTTCTTTACTTCTTCCAGGATGGCCAAACTTTAAAAAGGCTAGTAATACCTGTTGCTGATGGGGAGAAGGAAAAGGTTGCTTCAATCATTGTTCTTGAATGTTAGTCTTTCTGGAAAGCAATCTGGTAACATATCCTTCTTTCTATGCTAGAGATAGGACCCAGGTTATAGACATAGTAGGTAAGTGCTGTACCACTGAGTTACAGCCCCACCTTGTTATTTATTTATTTACTTTCTTGCTTACTTATTTATGGTGCTGAGGATTGAACCCAGGGCCTCCTGAGTGCTAGGCAAGCTCTACCACTAAGCCACGTCCTCACCTACCCAATTGAAATTGAAATTGACTGGGCATGGTGGCACATGTTTGTAATCCCAGTACTTGAGAGGCTGAGACAGGAGGATCACAGGTTCGAGGACAGTTTCATCAACATAGTGAGACTCTCAGCAACTTAGTGAGAATCTTTTTCAAACTAAAAAAAATAAAATAAAATAG
This sequence comes from Graphiurus murinus, assembly GCA_004027655.1. Taxonomy (NCBI): domain Eukaryota; kingdom Metazoa; phylum Chordata; class Mammalia; order Rodentia; family Gliridae; genus Graphiurus; species Graphiurus murinus. The sequence continues at coordinate 8,013 of PVLC010030798.1, forward strand.
GTCTGGGGGTGTGACTCAGAGATAGAACTCCCCTGGGTTCAATCCCCAGTATCACACACACAGACACACAGACACACCCCCCCCACACACACACACACGCACACACAAATCAAAATTAAAAATACATATAGTATTTTACTTAGCATTTCCACTCCAGGGAATCTATCCCATAGAAATAAAAAATATCAGGAAGTATGGCTGTATGCACAGGATGTTTAATGCATTATTATTCCTGGTGGGAGATAGACAAAATTCAGAAACAAAGCAAATGTCCTTCAAAAGAGAAATGGTTTAATGTATTACAATATTCCAGAGAGTGTTTTGCAGCCATTAAAAAGAATAAATTGTCCAGGCATGGTGGTGCATGCTTGTAACCCTAGTACTTGGGATGCTGGGATAGAACAGAAAGATTACAGGTTTGAGGCCAGCTTCAGCTACTTAGTAAGGCCCTCCACAACTTAGTGAGACCCTGTTTCAAAATACAGAATAAAAATAACTGGGGGTATAGCTGAGAGGTAGAATGCTCGAGTTCAGTCCCCAATTTGAAAATAAATAAATAAATAAAATAATAAATTGGAGATAGAGCAGGTGAGTCATAGGACAAAACCAAGTGCAGAAAATTGGGTATAAAATTATTTCATTTTAAAGAAGAAATAATGCCACCCCACTCCTATTTCTGTATGGGAGTCAACACCCAGGAACACAAGGGAAAATATGGCAGGACCCCGACCACTTTATTATCATAGTTTTGCTAACTGAACAGTCAGGGTAGGAGGAGGATGGGAGGAAATGAGAGAGGACCCAAGCAGAAGAAAAAGATTGCACTGACATTAGACCCATATAAATAATATCATCACATTTACCCATGCATGTATAAGGTTATGTGTGCGCCGGGCACCAGCCTATAACCCTAGTGTTTGGGAGGCTAAGTAAGGAGGATCTCAGATTCAAGGCCAGCCTCAGCAATTTGGCAAGATCCTGTTTCAAAATAAAGAATAAAAAAGGGCTGGGAGTGTAGCTCAGAGGTAGAATGTGCCTGGGTTCAATCCCCAGGACCCAAACCAAGTTTCTGACATGGAGCCAAGGTCTTTTCATTGAGAAGAACCCATTGTTAGAGCTCTGCCCACCCTCCTTCATACAGAGTCACACCCATAATGCATTGTGTACAGGGTCTAATCTCAGCTTCTGGAGGGTGGCATGAGAACTTAGAGACACTTGCAAGGCAGTTTTAACACAGGACTCTTTTAGATGTTTTGCGTTCCCCTCCTCTCCCATCTCTTCAGTTGCCTCGCCTACACCTAGTCATCTTATTTTAGCATCTCCTTTTAGTAAGTCTTTCAGAAACTGTCAACTCTGTTCTTGTAGAAACAATAACTCTCTTTTGCATTCACATGTTGCCAGTTTACACTGACATTGATGAAGGTGCAGCTGGTATAAAGGAGGCTTGGAAACAAACACATCTCGCCCAGGTGACACCCAGGCTCTCAGGGAGATGCCTCTTGCAGGGGACAAGCTGGAAGTGTGCACTTCCTTCTGGCAGAGCAGTCTGAACAGTCCATGTCAGCGTGTCCCCTAGAGAGGATGAACAGGGGCAGGTAACCCAGTGAGCCTGTTCCTGGAGGAAAGAGCTGGATTCTGAATGGGTGACAGCCCTGTCAACTCATACCCAGCTCTGATTATCTCATTCAGCCAGTAGTTCTGTGGTTAAAATATGGAGGATTGCAAGTAGGTGAGTGGGTGTTATAGTTTGGATCTTGAATGTCCTCTAAGGCCCCTATGTTTAAGACTTGATCCCCAGCCTATGGGCTCATATGGGGACATGCGGAACCTTTAGGATATGGGGCCTCATGAGAGGAAGTTAGGCCACTGGAGGGGATATTAAGACCGTGACCCCTTCCTGTCTTTCTCGATTTGCTTCCCTGAGGTCAAGAGGCAAGCGACCTCCTCAGTCATGTGCTCACACCAGGATGCGCTGCTCCTCATGGGCCCAAAAGCAATGGGGTTAATAAACCCTGGACCCAAACCTCCCAACACACAGGCCAGAAACAAACCTTTCTTCTTTGTAAGTTGACTCCTCTCAGGTATCGTCTTAGCATTCTCACCGCTTTGACCCCAACACTTGACATGCACTTCTTAGATGAAGAAGGATCCCTTTGCTCACAGTTCAGGAGGTCTCAGAGGTCGTGGCCCTGTGCAGTGGACATTAGGGCACTACAGTGAGGAGCATAGAGAGTGGGTGCACACCGCCAGGGACAATTGTTCCTTTGTCTGCAAAATTTTAGAACAATTTTTCAGGTTATCCAGGACTAACAGTGCTGGCCACTGGAGTAATTTCCTCTGCAGTGAATGAACTTTTTAAAAGTTAACTTGACCTACTGTATTGAAATTCTACGGACACTTATATGAGGTGCCACCTTCCCTTAGTTCAGGTATCCTGGTGACAGACCCAGGAAAACATGGAGCAGAAAGTGATTTTGGTTTCCAACCTACTGGTGACCAACCTATTAAGAAGATGATTAACATACATATATTGCTATCTAGGAACCAAAAGTATCTTTAAAAAATGTTGCTTTTCCCAAAATATTTTCCTCCTTGGGCAATACCTCAGACCTTTCTTCAACTGACTTTTTTTGTAGGGGGGGGATACTGGGGATTGAACCCAGGGACATTCCACCTCTGAGCTACACCCCCAGCCCTATTTTATTTTTATTTTGAAACATGGTCTCACTAGGTTGCTGAGAGTCTCACTACTTGCTGAGGCTCCTTGAACCTGCGATCTTCCTGTCAACCTCCCAAGTACTGAGATTATAGGCATGTGCCACCACACCCAGCTTCAACTGATTTGTATAACATTGTTTAGGGGAAAGTGAACTGACTGATAATCTATTATTAAGGGCTCTTCATTGTATCTTCAACCATAATATAAAAACAGGGTCTTTGGGAAATTGCATTCTAGTGACAACCTTCCAAAATAGTCCAGATCAAGGCTGACCAATGAAATTTTTCCACAATGATAGAATTGTTCTATGCTCAGGCTATCTGATATGTTAGTGACTAGCCAGATGAAGCTGCTGAGCGTTTGAAATGTGGGTAATGTGACCGAGGACTGAATTTTAAATTTAATTTCAGTTAATAAATTTTTTATTTAGGTACTGGGAAATGAGCTGAGGGGCATTCTACCTGCAAGCTACACACCCAGCCCTTTTTATTTTGAAACAGGGTCCCTCTAAGTTGCTAAAAGTCGAACTAAGTTGTTGAGGATAGCCTCAAACTTGTGATCCTCCTATCAAGTACTGGGATTATAGTCATGTACCACTGCGTCCAGCCTAAGTTATTTATTTATAGGTTTATTTATTTGTTTGTTTGTTTATTATACTAGGAATTGAATCCAGGAGCATTCTACCTCTAAGATACATACCCAGCCCTTTTTATTTTTTATTTTGAAAGAGGATCTCACTAAGTTACTGAAGGCCTCACCCAATTGCTGAGGCTGCATTCCAGTCTGCAATCTTCCTGTCTGAGCCTCCCAAGTACTGGGATTACAGGCATCCACCACTATGCTGGGCTCTGCGTTTTATATTTAAATCAGCACATGTGGCTGGTATATTGAACTGTGCAGGTCAAGTTTGCAAACCTGATTCAAGACATGAGTGTGAAATAATATGAATACTAGAAACCATCACTGTATAGAAAATTGACTCTTTGTTGTTTCCTGTGGACATGACAAATTAGCCTAGCAAGATCCTTTTGTTAAAGACTGATATAAAAACTGTTGGGGTATCAGAAATACTCATTCTTCACATTTTCAGCCTGGTCAATGTCCTTTGGGACTTAGGGAAACTTCTTGTCTCCAGAAAAGAACAGGCTGGGAACAGGTCACCAGTTCTCCAAGATGTACAGCTGCCCCAAGACCTATAGAGGAACAAGAAAGGCTAGGGAAGTCATACTGAGGTAGGAGAGAGGAAATGAGGATAAGGTAGAAAGGAGACAAACAAGAAAGGAAAGTGGGGCTGTGGCTTTAAGTCTAAAGGCTCTGTGAATACCCTCACTCCACTCCCCAGGCCTTAATTCTTAAAAGGCTCAATAAAACCTAGACTACTGTAAGTTCAGTTAATTAGTGCATATATACCTTGTTAGGTTACAGGATGCATTTTTAGGCTGATTAAAGGAAGCCTGTAGAGAGAGAGATAATGTTATAAACCCATGAGGTGGGTACGGTGCAAGTGCTGCTGTCTATTAATTAGTTAATATCAACCGAAAGATTATCAGAAAAAATCCAGGTCACCATGATCCACTGTATGCTTCAGGATCAAAACACTCGAGCTCTTTAAACTGACACCTACCTCACACACTTCTTATGCTCACCACTTATGAAGTTCCTTTTAAAAGAAGAAGCCTGAACTGGGTGCAGTGGCACATGCCTCTAATCTTAGCATTTGGGAGGCTGAGACAGGAGCCAGCCTCAGCAATTTAGTGAGATCCCTCAGCAATTTAAGGAGATCCTGTTTCAAAATCAAGAAATAAAAAGGGTAGAGTGTGTAGTTTAGAGGTAGAATGCCCCTAGGTGCAATCCCTCATACTAAATGAATGAATGAATGAATGAATAAACAAGCCTGAGACCCCAAAAGCGTGTCTCTCTCACTAGCGCCCACAATCCCTCTCCTTTTGAGTATATATCCTGCTCTACCTTTTGTTTTTCTGAATAAATCTCCTTGCTTTCCTAAATAAATCTTTGTTTGTGCCTCTTTTGACATGTCCTGAGATTCCTTTCTGCAGCTTAAGTCAAGAACCTGCCAGGGCTGAGTTGGGTCTTCTTCTCCCTTCTGGGTCCCCCCTCAGATCCAATGACAGCACTAGCACAACTATTGCCCACTTCAGCTCACCCAACTCAACGCAAACTCTTTCCTTCCTGGGAGCCCCACCTAGGCACTAAGACACGGCAACTAGGAAAGTGGAAGCCAGGAGACAAAATCTAGCAGGTCTGTAGCAAAATCTAGCAAGGGGTCCAGAAATAAAGCAGTATGTTGAAGAAGACCATAGACACAAATAGGATTCAGAGCAAGTCCCCAGAGTATGAGGCCCCCTCCTCAGGGCTGTCATCTCTCTGTGGCCCCAGGATTCAGTTCACTTCAAGGTCATGCAGAATCTTTGGAGGAACCTGGCATGCAGCAACCCCAGACAACAAGGAAAACAGGAAAGTTTTGGTTTCTTTTCAAATGGCTAAAAATTTCCAACTCTGTTTTCATCTTCAAAGCATTTATTTTCTGGCCTATGTAAAAGCAAGTTGAGTTTGAAAGTTGATTTTTCTTAAACGGCATATATACCTTTTTTTAAAAACAGCAAAACATGTTACAATGATGACTAATGAGTGGCATTGCTATAAACACAAGCCTGGGCCTTGAATGACCCGTACAAAGGAAAACACAATTAGCTGATGGAAACAGAGACAGAGGTGATCTTCCGTATTTGCAGACTTCTACTTGCAATTTGCCTACTTGCTAAAATGTATTTGTAATCCTCAAATCTATATTCACAGTATTCTCAGATGTGAGCAGAGAAGCAAAAACCTGGAGTCCCCCAAAACCCACATTCCCAGGGAAGGTGGAACGCAGAGAGGCGCTACCTCTTTGTTTCAACTGTTATATTACTAACAAATGTTTTCTCTGCAGCCTATTTAGTGCCACGTTTTTGCATGTTTATCCTTTTTTGGATGGTTTTAGTGTTTAAAAAGTCTCCCTAGCATAATGTTAAAGAGCTGGCTAGCATTCCTACATGCAAGAAGCCTGGGATGTGCCTCACAGAGAAAATACATGTGTTAGACAAGCTGGATTTAGGTGTGAGTTACAGGGTGGTTGGCTGTGAGCTCAATGTTAATGAATCAACTATATATATATATATATATATATATATATATATATATATGCCTTTATTTATATATAACTATAACTATATATATATTATATATATTTATATATAGTATATATATTAAGGTGCCTTTATATATATAGGTACTATATATATATAGTAAGGTGCCTTTATTTTGTTTTGTTTTATTTTATATTATTTTTTGGTACTAGTGATTGAACCTAGGGGCAATCTCCCTCCAAACTACACCCTAGCCCTTTTTAATTTTTTTATTTTTTTTATTTTTTTGCGGTACTAGGGGTTGAACTCAGGGGCATTCTACCTCCGAGCTATACCCCTAGCCCTATTTTTTATTCTTTATTTTGAAACCGGGTCTCACTAAGTTGCAGAGTGCCTCACTAGGTAGCTGAGGCTGGCCGCGAACCCAGATCCTCTGGTCTCAGCCTCCGGAATGCTGGGATTACAAGCATGCGCCACCACGCCCGGCCCCTTTTTTATTTTTTCATTTTGTAACAGTGTTTCACTAATTTGCTAAGGCTGGCCTGGAACATGTGATCCTTTTGTTTTAACTTTCTAAATACTGGAATTACAAGCTTGCATCACCACCCCTGGCTACTAATGTATCTTTAAACAGAAATATATGTGAAATAAGGCTATTCATTGACTGGCTAGAGAAAATGTTTTGACCAGAGGCTCCTAGGAACTTTGTCCTGTATTTCCCCTATGAGCCTTCAGTACTCACAAACTCAGTACTCACCATGACTTTAGAGAACGAAACCACGGTGTACCAAAGAATAGACCACATTTCTTTTGTTTTTCTTTCTTTCTTTTTTCTGTGTGTGTCACTGGGGATTGAACCAAGGGACATTCTACCTCTGAGCTACACCCCTAGCCCTATTTTATTTTATTTTTTTATTTTGAAACAGGGTTTCACTAGGCTGATGAAAGTCTCACTACTTTCTGAGGCTGTCCTCAAACCTGCAATCCTCCTCTCTCAGCCTCCCAAGTTCTGAGATTATAGGTGTGTGCCACCACACCTGACAAGAGACTGCATTTCTAAATCAACGCTCACACACACAAGGTATCAGATCTTGTGTTACTTATTAAAAGAAGCATATATTCCACCAGCAGGTTTGTTTCTGGTGCGTGCCATGCTGCCTGTGGAAGCAAACCTGGCATCGTGTGTTTAGTAGGGCGTATTGGCACTTGTACGTATGAGCTTTAAAAATACTCATCAGGAAGCAGCTAGGCATGGTGCCTATTATGTGCTTGCCATCTCACTGAATGATTACAATGTTGGCAAATGCCTGAACCTCTCAGTGACTCAGTTTCCTTATGGGGTAACTGTATTTTTTGTTTTTTGTTGTTGTTGTTTGTTTGTTTTTGCGGTAGTAGGGATTAAACTCAAGGACATTCTACCTCTGAGCTATACCCCCAGCCCTATTTTTTATTCTTTATTTTGAAACAGGGTCTCACTAAGTTGCGGAGGACCTCACTAGGTAGCTGAGGCTAGCCGCGAACCCGGATCCTCCAGTCTCAGCCTCCCGAATGCTGGGATTACAAGCGTGCGCCACCACACCCGGCTCTTATGGGGTAACTGTAAATGGAACTTCATATACCTGTCTCCCACCGTGGCTGTGAGCATTAACCAAGTTGACACATTTACTGTCTTTAACCATTGAGTAGATGCTGTTGGAATCTCCCTCTCTCTCTCTCTCTCTCTCTCTCTCTCTCTCTCTCTCTCTCTACTGGGAATCGAACCCAAGGGCATTATTCTACCTCTGAGTTACACCCCCAATTCTTTTTATTTTTGAAACAAGGTCCAGTTAAGATGCTGAGGGAGGCTGGCCTCTAACCTGCGATTCTCTTGTCTCAGCTTCCCAAGTATTGGGATTACAAGTGTGTGACACCACATCCAGCTTGGTATCCCTATTAATATCTTTTGACTCTGCAATTCCATTTCTAGGGTTTTATTCTGGGGAAACTATCAATCATGCGTTCCTCCTCTCCCCCAGAAAGGCACAAACATGGCACCTAAATCACAATGCCAAAAAGCTAAAACAACCTAAGTGTCTTCAACAGAAAACTATGGTGTGTTCATGAGGTCGACTCTATCCAGCAAGGGAAGATTGAAAAGCCATGGTGCACGCCTGTGATCTCAGTACTTGGGAGGCTAAGACAGGAGGATCACAGGTTTGAGGCAGGTCTTAGCAACTTAGTGATACCCTCAGCAACCTAGCAAGACCGTTTTAAAATGAAAAATTAAAAAAGGACTGGAAGTATAGCTCGGAGGTAGAATGCCCCTGGATTCAATCCTCAACACCACACACACACACACACACACACACACACACACACACACACACACACAACTTTAGGCTGTCAAAGTGTGCAAAGAGCCCTGCTGAAGGTGGTCATCACCACATGGATACAGGAGGGGAAGAAAGGGGGAAGGAGGGAGAGAAAGTGAATGAATAAATCTGAATGTGAACACATACCCCTTCCTCTCCTTACGAACACAGGTGGATTGGAATAAGCAAGCAGTTGTCTTTTGATTTGCTTTGAGAGGACCTGGCCAGAAACTGCCAGCTGTCCCCCAACATCTGTTCTCCCCGCTCTAGCAACAGAATTTAGACTTTTCAGCTGGGCACATTGCCACCCTAGGGAAGGCCTGAGGGCTCAGCCTTCCTGGTACCTAGGTTGAACACATAACTAAGTTTTGGGAAATGAGATGCAAGAAGGGTTGTTTGGTACTTCTCAAAAGTATCCTTAACAGGGGAGAACATTTGCTTCCCCTCTTCCCCATCCTGCTGAAACCAGGGAGCTGGCCCATCACTAGCAGCCACAGCCAGTGGAGGCAGCAGGACTTGGACTGCATGGGGGTCTCTGACAACTTCATAACAATGCAGCTATGTGCCCAGTGCTGCACAGCTCCAAGTTTTCTTTTTTTATGTAAAAGAAGTAATCTACATTTTAAAGCCACTGCTACACTTTTTTTTTCTCTTAATTTTCATATGATGGAATCTAATTCTAATTGACCCAGCCCCTTCCAACAGCTTCTCTCCCGAGGGACCATGGCAGATGCTGTGGTCACACTGAGACAGGTATTGAGGGAGATGACATCAACGGTGACACAGGTTCTTTACTCTGCTGTTTCCTCTTGTCCATCTTGATGTCGCTGACTCCTCCTTGCTCACTTGCTTCTGAGGTGACCACCTTCCCTGAGTTTTCTCTCTACCTCTCTAGAGACCTTTTCCAGTCTCCTTTGCTGGATCCTCTTCCCCTTACCAACCTCTACATGCTGGTGTCCCCAGGACTCAGTCCCAGGATGCTTCTCCCTGACATTTGCCCTAAGTGATCTCATCTAGACCCAGGACTTAAAAAAAAAAAAAAATATATATATATATATATATATATTGTAGTACTGGGGATTGAACCAGGGGCATTCTACCTCCAAGCTACAGCCCCAGCCCTATTTTTTATTATTTATTTTGAAACAGGGCCTCACTAAGTAGCTGAGGCTGGCCAGGAACCTGTGATCCTCCTGTCTCAGTCTCCCAAGTACTGAGATTACAAGTGTACACTGCCATACCCAGCTATAATTTAATTTTTTTAGTGGGCATTATTTTTATTTTTACACATATACTGGAGAATCATGCAATGCTGCCTGCATTCAACGCAATCCTGTAGGCCCAGGACTTCAAATGCCACAGTCATAGCTCCAGCCCTGATACTCACTAGGGACCTAAACTCGTAAGTCCAAGTCCCTCACTTGATGCCTTCGTTTGAAATCTAACAAACTTGATGTGTACCCAACCAAACATTTTTTTCTCTTTTTTTGTGGTACTGGGGATGGAACCCAGGGGCCTTCTACCTTCAGGTATTTTATTTTTTATTTGGAAATAGGGTCTTGCTAAGTTGCTGAGAGCCTCACTAAGTTGCTGAGGCTGGCTTTGAACCTGCAATCCTCCTATCTCAGCCTCCCAAGTATTGGGGTTACAAGTGTGCGTCACCATGCCCGGCTCTAAAATTTTTTTAAATTTTAACTTGGTGCTGCTGGAGATTAAACCCAGGGCATTCTACCTCTGAGCTACATCCCCAGCCCTATTTTATTTTTTGTTTTGAAACAAGGTCTCACTAAGTTGTGGAGGGCCTCACTAAGTAGCTGAAGCTGTCCAGGAACCTGCTATCCTCCTGTCTCAGCCTCCCAAGTACTGGGATTACAAGCATGCACCACTATACTCAGCCTAAATTTTAACTTTTATTATTGTACTGCAACTACACGTCATGGTAAGGTTCAATGTGCTGCAAACATATATGTAGCTTCTTAAGTGGCAGGCCTCATGTCAGTTGATTAGACAGTTGCTCAAGTTGACTCAGAATTGCAGACTGGAGACTTGCTGCCAGTCACCACTGGTCCATTTTACCCACTGCACCTTCGCAGCAGACCCTGGGACTTCCAAGGAGCCCATGTGTCCCCAGAACAGTTCAGAAACACCTGCTTTCCATACAGAGATACTGATGCCTGTCTCTGCAACTGGCAGGAACATCCCAGGGGCAGGAAGTCAGCTCTTCTCAAAGGTTAATAGGCCTAAGAATCACCCAGGATGCCTGTTAAAAATTCAGATTTGTAGCCATAGTAGCCTGCCCATCTGTAACAGTACTTGGGAGACTGAGACAGGAGAATTGTAGGTTTGAAGCCAGCCTCAGCAACTTAGTGAGACACTTTCAAAATAAAAAAACAAATAAATAAAAAGTGCTGGGCTGTAACTTGGAGGTAAAGTGCTCCTGGGTTCAATCTCCAGTAAGAGAGAGAGAGAGAGAGAGAGAGAGAGAGAGAGAGAGAGAGAGAGAGAGAGAGAGGAGGGGAAGGAAGGAAGAGAGAGAAAAGAGAAGAGAAGGGGAGGGGAGAAGAGGGGAGAGAGATTTCACAGCATTTGGTGAAAATGGCATTTCAGGAGGAGAGTGTGGTCAGCTGTGTCAAAAAGCTGCTGGGAGGTCAAGGAAGACTGACCTGAGAGGGATTTGCGAGCCAGGAGGTCAGGCAGAGTTCCCCTGGGAGAGGAACAGGGTTAAGGCTCTGATACAGCGGGGCAGGTAGGCAGGCTGTGAGAGCTGGTGGACATTCTCTGGACTGTGTCTTTTCTTCAGTGAAACAAGCAGCCGAGCCATCCCTCGGCTGAGGAGTGAGGCTGGAGAAGGAGAAGGCCAAGGTTTTGAGTGAGGAAG
>PVLC010030799.1:0-18980 GCA_004027655.1 Graphiurus murinus
GATAACAGTGACACAGAGGTACTTCTTCAGTACCAAGTGCCGGGCACACCATTGTGCCTCACTGCCTTCTCCCAGGTGGGACTTCTGGTGACGAGAGTCAGAGAGCGAGCAAAGGCCACAGCTCTTGACCCCACAGAGCCAACTCTAGGCCCTCCTGGTTGCACACGCTCCGTTCCTCTGGCTGCCTTTCCCAGCGTGCTGCTGGGGCTTCAGTAGCTTGCTCCACCCGTGTGGGCTCACAGCAAGTCCCAGGCTTCCTTTCAGAGCAAGGCAGCCACATGTTCCAGACCCAGGGCCTTGGGAATGAGTGCTGCCACCCAGGAGGGCATCTACATCATCTCAGGTCAGCTTGATAAGCTTTTTTTTTTTTTTTTTGGTACTGAGGACTGAACTCAGGGGCATTCTACCTCCGAGCTACACCCCCGCCCTGTTTTTTATTCTTTATTTTGAAACAGGGTCTCACTAAGTTGTGGAGAGCCTCACTAAGTAGCCAAGGCTGGCCGTGAACCTGGATCCTCCAGTCTCAGCCTCCCAAGTACTGGGATGACAAGCATGTGCCCCCATGCCGGCTGATAAGCCTCCTTTCCAACCAACCCTCCCCTAAGTCAAGTACTTACTTTGCCTCCCTCCCTTCCTTTTTCCTTCTTTCCCTCCCTCCCTCCCTTTCCCCTTCCTTCCTTCCTTCCTTCCTTCCTTCCTTCCTTCCTTCCTTCCTTCTTTCCTTCCTATTGAACCCAGGGGCATTCTACTTCCAAGCTACACCCCCATCCCCCCTTTTTCTTTTTTTTGAAATAGGGTCTTGCTAAGTTGCTGAAGCTGGTCTTGAACATGCAATCCACCTGTCTCAGCCTCTCAAGTACTGGGATTACAAGTGTGTCATCATTTCTTAGACTCGGCAACTGAGACTTGGAGATGGGAGGCATCAGGGTCAACTTGTCTTGGCCCAGGTCACCTGACCAATCTGTTGCTGAGCTGGGATTTGAATCCAGCCTGGCTGACTCTGGAGTCAGGAGCCCCGTCACTTGGCCTCACCGCTCTCAGCCTTCTGTGAGGTCAGGTTGGGGCAGGGGCTTCTCCTCAGTTGGGGGTTTGGGAGGAACCAAGATCACAAGCAAGCAGGGAGAAGTGGAGTGGGCCCTTCGCCAGCTCTTGACCTGAGGATACGTGGGGATGAGGCTGAGGGTATGCAGGTCGTGGACTATTTATGTCCTGCTTCTGCCTTTGGAGGGTCCAAGGGCATCTCTGGCTGGTGGGTTGGTGTGTCCATTATTTGGAAGTGGACTCAGGGATACTCAGGAGGCTGAGGCAGGAGGATCTCTTGAGTCCTGGACAACACAGTGAAACCCAGTCTCAAAACAAGACAATGTGGTCTACTCCTGGAGGCATCCCTTCTCTGGCCCCAAATCCCTGGGCTCCTTTCTTACCATCTTCATAACAGAAGGAGAGAGGGCCACTCCATCCTCTTCACCTTGGCATTGAATCCTCAGGCCCAGCGTCTGTGAATTCTAACTAAACACAGGCTTCCCAGAGGCAGCAGAATCTGCCCTCAACCCCAGACTGGGAACTGGACGCACAGAGGGGCGCTGGGAGAAGTGAGGTGGATTTTCCTGCAAAGAAGATGGAAGGGAAGTGTTCTCAGGAATGGCCAGCTGGAGTGGCCTGGGTGGTGGGGGGGGTGGGGCTGTGCTTTCTTCTGGTTCTACTGTGCTTGCTCAGGGGAGTTGACAAGTTCTTCTTGGGACATTGCTTCAGATTTCTCCGCATCATCTTCCTCTTAACAGCCTTGGCAGTGGTGAATCCTTGGCCTTTGAGGGTGGGTTTGATTTTTTGGAAAAGGCCAAAAGTAATCTGAAACTCTGTATTGTGACTAGAGGGGATGAACAATTCACAGAATGTGATTTAAAGTTTTTGTGGAGATTTTTTTCCCCCCCATTCAAAAGAGAGGAGCCTAAAGAATTGATCCAGCTTCCTTACAAGGAAGTTCTAGAAGTGTTTTAAGGGATGGCGGCACTTTGGAATGGGGGCTGGGGTCTGAAGGTGACCACTGGGACAAGGGCAGGGGAGGGAACTGATGTTTATTGAGCTGCTACTATGTGCCAGCACTTTCCATACATTATCTCAGCTGGCTGAAGTCATTTTTGGAATAAGGCCATTCTATAAAAAAATTCATAAATAATCTATTGTTTACTCTTCACAATAATCCTATCAGAACAATATCTTAGCCCATTTCACAGGCAGCAAAATTAAGACTCAAGGAAGCTAAATGACTACTTGAGGCCATAGAGCTGTAAGTGTCAGGGTCCAGGATTTGAACCCAGCTCTGAGTATGATTGTCCCCTGAAGTCAAGGATGATTTTTTTTTTTTCAGTATTGGGGATTGAACCCAGGGGCATTCTACCTCCGAACTACACTTCCAACCCTATTTTTGTTTTTTACTTTGAAACAGGGTCTCACTGAGTTGCAGAGTGCCTCACTAAATAGCTGAGGCTGGGCACAAACCTGCGATCCTCTTGTCTCAGCCTCCCAAGCACTGGGATTACAAGCGTGCGCCACCACGCCTGGCTGGCTGATTTGATTTATATGTATATAAGCTTTGCTGTCCCTGCCACACTCATTCCCACCCCCAGTAATACATGACTGTGGTTTCATTAGGTCATGGTGACGTTACTCAGGCCTCATTCACTTAAGAGAAAAGCAGGTCAGAAAGGAGTCACGTGTCGGGGTGAAATGCTGATTGTGTGCAATGGCAGCCGTCATCAGTGGGTGTCGGGACATGTGGGTGACAATGGCAAAGCATGAAGTATGGTGTTTATTAGGTTCTGGCAAGGCCTGGGAGTTCCAGATGCCAAGCAGTGATAAGTGGGACTGCCTGCTTCAGTCTCATCCAGCTCCAAGAGCTGAGCAGGCTCCCAGGTCTGCACCTTTGAATCAACTGGACTCTGGCACCGACCAACCTGGGAGCTTTCCTGGACACTGGCAAGACAAAAAGACAAAGCTCCTTGTGGATCATAGTACCAACAATAGCCCATGCAGATGGAGCACCTGTTATGTGCCAGGTGTGGATTCTATCATTAATGTTTTTTGTTTGTTTGTTTTGTTTTTTGTTTTTACGGTACTCAGGATTGAACCCAGGGGCATTCTACCTCTGAGCTACATCCCAGCCCTACTTTTTATTCTTTATTCTGAAACAGGGTCTCACTAAGTTGCGGAGGGCCTCACTAAGTAGCTGAGGCTGGCCTCAAACCCAGATCCTCCTGTTTCAGCCTCCCAAGTATTTATCATTCAGTTTTAGTCCTTCTACATACTCTTAGCCCCCACCTTGGGGGTATCTGTATATCTTAGCCCCAACTGTGTCCTCAACCACACAGGTTGGCTCTCTGAATCCAGAGAAGGACTCTTTCCTTGCATGGAGTCCAGTCCCTCATTCTAAAGTGACCACATGTCATGAAAGAACTGGGGGCCTGAGTATGCAGAGGAGGTGGGTGGATGGGGGGCCAGTGTGTACCATCTCCTGTCCTGGACTCCAGCTGAACTTCTCAGCCACAGTCACAGTCACACTGTCTAAATATAGCAGTTCCACTTCCAGGAGCTTATCTGCACCCGTGGGCAGAAATGCGCAGAAAGGAGCATGCACAGTATCATTGTTTATAACAGCAGCAACTGGAAATAATCTAAATGTCCATCAGTAGGGGATTCATTGGGTAGAATGCAGCCTCCCCCTGCAATGGGATTCTGCACTCCAAGAGATGGGTGCCTCTGTGTGCTGATAGGGGAAGGATGCCAAGATGTATTGCTAAGTGAAAAAGCAGGGGTAGCCGGGCGTGGTGGCACACGCTTGTAATCCTAGCATTTGGGAGGCTGAGACCAGAGGATCCAGGTTTGAGGCCAGCCTCAGCTACCTAGTGTGGCACTCTGAAACTTAGTGAGATCCTGTTTCAAAATAAAGAATAAAAAATAGAGCTGGGGTTATAGCTCGGAGGTAGAATGTCCCTGAGTTCAATCCCCAGTACCGAAAAAAAAAAAAAAAAAAAAAAAAAAAGCAGTGGTAATACACTGCGATACCATTTGGGTTTTAAAAAGAAAGTTTTACTTGTACATGATAGAAAATTTCTGGAAAGACACAAAAGAAACCGTTAACAGTGGGATGCCTCTGAAGAAAGATACTGGGGACTGGAGAACTGAGAGAGGAAAGGAGACTTACTTCATTGTAGACCCTTTTGGGTTCTTTGAAAAAAATTTACTATGCATGCATTATCTTTTTGAGTAAAAAGGAAGTGGTCATGGGGGTTTAAAAAAAGAAAAAAAATCCCCAGCCTTTATCTGGCTCTTCTGTCCACTTTTTCTTCCTTGTCTCCAGCCAGGTCCTGCCACCTTGACTCAAGGCCGTGCCTCGGCTATTCTCCCTCCACTCCAGCCCATGCCCACCCCTCCCCAAGGCATCCATTACTGCCTCTTAGAGGTACTTAAAACCTACCTTTTTGCCTTGAAATACAAATAACTTTAATCTTGAGAGAAGGCCGAGCTTCATTGCACTTATAGAACAGACAGAAATCGGCTGGCACTGAGATGCTCAATAAATGTTTGCTGAATCGAATTGAATCTGTGACTCGGTTGGTTACACCAAGCAAGGTACTAATTGGCCAAGGTCAGGCATCCAAATCCCAAGTTGGTTTGCACTCTGTGAATGTAGAGAGGGATTCTCTCCCTGCCTGCAGTCCAGACCCTAGCTTCCATGTGGCTGCAGGTCATGAGGGGGGAGCCCTATGTGGGAAAGAAAGGAGGATGGAAAGCTGAGCGTGGTGGCACACGCTTGTAATCCCAGCATTTGGGAGGCTGAAACCAGAGGATCCAGGTTCAAGGCCAGCCTCAGCTACCTAGTGAGGCACTCTGCAACTTAGTGAGACCCGGTTTCAAAATAAAGAATAAAAAATAGGGCTGGGGGTGTAGCTCGGAAGTAGAATGCCCCTGGGTTCAATCCCCAGTGCCGCAAAAAAAAAAAAAAAAAAAAAAAAAGAATAAAAAAATAGGGCTGGGGGTATAGCTTGGAGGTAGAATGCCCCTGAGTTCAATCCCCAGTACCACACACACACACAAAAAAAAATAGTGTGATAGACAGAAAGGCCCAGCTTTGGAAAGATTCTGACCCAGAAGAACATTTGCAGCTGGGTGTGGTGGTGTACACCTGTAATCCTAGTACTTGAGAGGCTGAGACAGGAGGATCATAGGTTCGAGGACAGACTCAAAAACCTAGCAAGAAGCTGGGCGTGGTGGTGCACGCTTGTAATCCCAGTACTTGGGAGGCTAAGACTGGAGGATCTGGGTTCACGGCCAGCCTCAGCTACTTAGTGAGGCCTTCGCAACTTAGTGAGACCCTGTTTCAAAATAAAGAATAAAAAATAGGGCTGCACTGAGGATGGAACCAAGAGGCCTTCTGCCTCTGGGCTACACTCCCAGACCTATTTTATATTTTATTTGGAAACAGGGTCTCACTAAGTTTCTAAGAGCTTCACTAAGTTGCTTACGCTGGCTTTGAACCTGCGATCCTCCTGTCTCAGCCTCCCAAGTATTTGCATTACAAGCGTGCGCCACCATGCCTGGCTTCTCCTCATTTTTTACATGAATTCCCCTGTGGTTCTCTGGCCTCAGCCCTGGTGCAAAGCCCCGGCGGCACCTTTCTCTAGGCATAAACTCCAGGACTTCCAGCTCAGTCACAGTAGAGACTTCTTGTCCCAGTAAGGGTTATTATGATGAAGCATTTGCCTGCAAGCACAATGAGTCAGAAAGTTTGATGTGCCTTCCAAAAAAAAAAAAAGCATCTATAATTTTTGACCACATTAATAGAAAGGGTCCAAATCTAGGACGGTGAGGAATCTGGTTCGCTCTCTCCTGAGCACCGGCTGAATCATCCTCTCCCTCATCATCATCCACCAATGGCGTCCGGCCCCTGCACATTGCCAGAATCCACCCCTTCTCTCCATGTCCTCTACCACTGCCAGCTTCGACCAGGGGCCCACATTTCTCGCTTGGAACCATTGCAGTAGCTTCCTAATTGGCATTCTAGATTCTTCTTTTGCCTTCGGTCTCCTCATTGCAGTCAGGGGATGTTAGAGAACACAATTTGATCAGAATGCTTTGATGGCTTACAATCTTCCAGTAGCTTCTCAAAGCTCTTGGAATATAATCCTTGCTTTTTATTTTATTTTATTTATTTATTTGTGGTACTGGGGATTGAACCCAGAGGCATTCTACCTCCGAGCCACACCTCAAGCCCTTTTTATTTTGAAACAGGGTCTTGCTAGATTGCTGAGAGTCTTACTAAGTTGCCAAGGTTGTCTTTGAACCTGCAATCTTCTGGTCTCAGCCTCCCAAGTGCTAGGATTACAGGCATGGACCAGCATGTTTGGCACTCCCAGCCCTTTTTATTTATTTATTTAGTGATACTTGAGATTCAACCCAGGGGCAATCTACTTCTGAGTTACACCCCCTGCTGAGGTTAACCTCAAACTACAATCTTCCTGTCTCAGCCTCCCAAGTATGGGGATTATAAGCGTGCACCACTGCGCCTAGCTTCATTAGCTAGCATTTAATAACACCAGTGGGATGCCTCCTGAGTACAGAAGTCCTAATGGTGAGCAAGCCTGCTGCCTCTGGAAGAAGGTGTTCAAGCACTGGGGTCTCAATTTTCTCTGGCCAGGGATGCTGGGGGATCTGCATGGAAAGTACACATGTGCACGTGTGTCTGGGAACCCACACACATCTACACTGCAGTCATGCTGTGTACTGTGCTTCTGTGGCCCAGAAATTACACGACTTTAGAGATAGAAGGCCCCTTAGAGATGGGTGTGCCTGGGGATCTGAGGTTTGGGATACTGGTTACAAATGACGGAAATCCAAACCCTTGGAACAAGAATCTCACAGGCTCATGAAACTCAACAGGTTTATCCTCAGGTGCAACTTGATCCCACAGTGTCACCAGGACTTGGTTCCTTTTCTCAGCATCTTGGCTTGGTTTCCCCATCGTTCTTAGGAAGCACCAGCTGCTCCAGATTGCCACCTGTCCCTCCTTCCAGAAAGAGAGAACACCTCTTCCTCTTCAGTTTGAACCATTGTGGGCCTGTAGTCATTGGCTCACGTTCAGCCTTGAACCAGTCCCAGAGGCCTGGGAGTATGTGATGACTGAGGACAAGCCCATCCTGGGGGGAGGGAGGGCAGCTCCAACAAAACAGGGACTGGAGCCGGGCGTGGTGGAGCATGCTTGTAATCCCAGCATTTGGGAGGTTGAGACTGGAGGATCCGGGTTCTCGGCCTGTCTCAGCTACTTAGTGAGGCACTCCACAACTTAGTGAGACCCTGTTTCAAAATAAAGAATAAAAATTAGGGCTGGGGATATAGCTTGGAGGTAGAATGCCCCTGAGTTCAATCCCCAGTAGCGCAAAAAACAAAAATAAAAACAAAAAACCTGAAAAACAGGGAGTGGGGTGCTGGGGTGACAAGCTCCCCCAAGGAAAAGCAGGGTATTATGACCAAATGGAAGGGAATGTATCACAGGTGTCCCCCCAGCACAAATGTAATCTACAAGCAGTTTGATAAATCTGTCTTCCTCTCTCTCTCTCTCTTTCTCTTTCTCTCTTTTTGTAGTGCTAGGCATTGAATCCAACCGGCATTCTACCTCAGAGCTACACCCCCAGCCCTATCTTTTATTATTTATTTTGTGAAGATTTTTTTTTGTGTGGTAGTGGGGATTGAACCCAGAGGCATTCTACCTCCGAGCTACACCCCCATCCCTATTTTTTATTATTTATTTTGAAACAGGGTCTCATTAAGTTGCGGAGGCCCTCACTAAGTAGCTGAGGCTGGTCTTGAACCTGGATCCTCCAGTCTCAGCCTCCCAAGTACTGGGATTACAAGTGTGTGCCACCATGCCCGCTCACCCCCAGCCTATTTTATTTTATTTCTGTGTGTATTACTGGAGACTAAACCCATTCTATCTCTGAGCTATATCCTCAGCCCCATTTTATTTTTTATTTTGAAACACGGCCTAAGTTTCAGAGGGCCTTCCTAAGTTGCTGAGGATGGTTTTGAACCTGCAATCCTTTTGTCTCAGCCTCCCAAGTACTGGGATTATGAGTGTGTACCACCACACCCAGCTTTTTGTGTGTGTGTGTGTGTGTGGTACTGGGGGTTGAACCCAGGGCCCAGGATCATTCTACCTCGGAGCCACACCTCCAGCCCTATTTTATTTTTTTATTTTGAAACATAATCTTACTAAATTGCTGAGGATGGCCTTGAGCCTGTGATCCTCCTGTCTCTGCCTCCCAAGTACTGGGATTACAGGTGTAAGGCACCACACCCGGCCTCATCATCATAATCATCACTATTATTACTGTTATTGTTGTTATTTTTATTATTATTATACCTGATCTTCCTGTGGCCTTCTCCACGGTGGCTTTCTTCCACAGGTAGGCCTAGCTCCCGTCTGCTAGTACTAGTGGAGACAAGACAGGTGGTTGGTGTCGGGGTAGAGGCAGAGCTGTCATGGTTATAGTCAGGTGGCTTCCTTCTTGCTCCTCAGCTTGGGGACAGCCACTTTCCCCCAGGCCAGAGTTCTGGAGACTGCAGCTGAGAGGTGGGGCAGTCTGAGGAGGTCTCCTGCCAATCAACCTCTCACCCTGACTCTAAAGCTATGATTTAGAGTGATGAAATGTAAATTGCAGAGATTCCACGCTTCCGTACGGCTGAGATCCCATCAGCATCTCATTCCCCTTACCTGGGGCTCCTCCAGGCCTCATTTGGTGGATTCTGTTGGCAGAGTACCTCCTCAGCGACCACAACGGCTTGCTTCCTACATCTATCACACCTGCACTGTGACAATGTAATTTTTATCTCTGGTTGTTTATTTCTCAGATGGAACTACTTGTAAATTCCAAGAAGAAAATATATCCCTGTGTGTGACAGAAGCAGCCCAGGGCGATTAATCTGGGCTTTTAAGCTGGGAAGGCAAGCCAGGCTTATGTTGCTCCGTGCATAAGTGTCCAGTAATCAGCCACAGCCATTAACTGTCCCCCGATGAAGCAGTGGCCCCAGGAGGAGTAGGGCTCAGTAGGATTTGATCCAGATGGATGGAAATGGGGTCTTCTTCTTCTACCTGCTAGGTGACTAGCAGGCCCTGGGGACAGAAAGTGGGAGGCAAGTGGCTTGAAGCCAAGAGGAACAAGAAGCGGAGACAAAGACCCATATTTTAAGGCAGATTTGACAGTGTGAGAAGGAGGGGACACAAGGCATTGGTGAGAGCTCGGGCCTGTGTTGTCAGGCAGACTCAAGTTCAAAGCCAAGTCCCAGGCACCTTCAGGAAAGTTCCTTTGCCTGACAGACTTTCTTCCTCTTTCCTTTCCTCTCTCCCCCCCTCTTTCCTCTGTACTGGGGATTGAACTCAGGGACATTCTACCTCTGAGCTACATCCCTAGCAGGTCTTGTGATGTTGCTGAGTATCTCTAAGTTGCTGAGGCTGGCCTTGAACCTGCGATCCTTCTGTCTTGGCCTCCCAAGTATTGGAATTGCAGGTGTGCATCATAACACCTGGCAGGAGAGTTTCTTAAAAAGGGAGCAAGTAAAAAGGGAGCAAGGAAATTTGCACCACAGGGCCACTAGGAACATTATTAAATAGCGATGTATGGCTGGCATGGTGGCAGATGCCTATAATCCCAATACTTTGGAGGCTGAGACAGGAGGATTGCAGGTTTGCAGCCAGCCTCAGTAACTTAGGAGGCTCTCAGCAACTTAGTGAGACCCTGTTTCAAAAAAAAATAGGGCTGGGGGTGTACCTCATCAGTACAATGCCCCTGGGTTCAATCCCCAGTACCACAAAAATAAATAAAATAAAATGAATATCAATGCAAGACAAATGTTCGCTGCACATAACAGGGGTCCTGTATAAGCAAGCTTCTTTTTTCCTGTTTTCCTCAAAGGCCTGAGGGAAGTGCTCAGACCAGAGAAGATGAAAGTTACAGAAATAATAAGAATTCTGGAGTTGGAAGGAATTTAGAGAACACCTGATATAAAACCCAGTAGTGGGGGTGTGAAGGGCCCTCAAAGCTGGGAGGGAGCCTGTTCCTGACTGTAACCCCTGGCACAGCCTCACGATTCTGCCTCCCTAGCAGGGCATTGAGTCTCAGATCCCCAAGGCCATCTGCTGGGCCTCAGGCACCCAGAGCTGAGGCTGGCCTTGAAACTTCGATCCTCCTGTCTTGGCCTCCCTAGAGCAACGGATACTAGCCTGTGTGCAGGTACATTTTAGGGAAAAGAGCTTCAGGGCCTTCATCAGAGTCTCAAAAGGATCCTCCATTCAAACATTAATTTTTCTGGACTTTGTGATATTGTAGCTAAATGGTGTGGTGTGTGAGAGGAGGAATAGTGTCCCTCATCCCCTCTTGCTGCATTTGGTGTATACATGGCCTTGACCCATGATCTGGGGTTTCCTTTGCATCAGGACTTCTCTCAGCCCAGTTCTTCTTCTGCCCAGGGAAACCGGCTCATATGTGCAAGCAAGCCAGGGCCAGGGTTAGGGTTAGGGTTAGGGTTAGGGCTAGGCTTCTCCTTTCTTGGTGGAGAGAGTTTGCAAATTTTGGCATTTCAGGCCAGATCCAGATTTTGTAGAACCCTAAAGTTTTTTTTTTGTTGTTGTTTGTTTTTTTGGCCCCCCTTTATGAAAAGGCATAAGTTATGAATACAGAATTAGGCACATGGCCTTGGGAAGGGCCATGGATGCTTTGATAGTATCACTGTAAATTAGCCTCTACTCAGGTGATGTTACTGGACAGGTATCCTCAGGAGAACTTGGGGTCTTAGCGTAGCTCACCCACCAGTTGTCCTATTGCCCACTGGAGGTGTTTGCCCAGTTTTCTGGTTACTTGAGATAGAACTGTGAAAAGACCAGACCTGGCCTCAAGGAGCTCACAGCAAAGGGAGACCGCACACAGGTACACAGGAACCTGCCTGCAATTATGCCTCTAAGAACTTTCTCCTTGCCTCCTTCCTCACTTCACTTTCAGGGTTGCCTCTGGGAAGGAGGAGAGAGCCTCCTGCAGGGCATCTAAGGAGGGGTCAGTTTGCGGTACTACCCCTTCCCAGAGTTGCTGCTGACATGAGCAGAGCAGGCCCCGGCTTTGGGCAAGTCCATTGGCAGATGGAGGGTTGGGAGGGTACGGAAGCGGGGGCCCACCTCCATCCCTGTCTTATTCATTTGTCTGGTATTTGTCAGGTGCCAGCTGTGTGACGGGCCCTGCATTGGGGATAGGATAGTGAGAAAGATGCTGTCATGAGCAAGAAGCTGAGCCAGAGGACCTGATTGCCACTTTCTACCTGTGAGAGCTGGCAGTAGCCTCTGAACCTCTCTGAGCTTTAAGTTTCTCATCTAGAAGATGGGTAATAGCAGCCACCTTGCTGTGCTATTGGGAAGGTCAGAGATTCTACACGTGTGGTACCAAGCATCCTGCTGGCCTGGGATGGGCATCTGTACATTCTCACTGTTATTTTGTAAGAGCCATCCTGCCTCTTGGAGTTTACATCCTTTCCTCTCTGACATCCTGATGAGTCTCCTTTTCTGGCAGGTTCTAGAGCTTTCTGGGAGAAGAGTAGTCAAGGCTGACACACAGACAGAGCTCCCTGGGTATATCCATGGGTGGTGGCATCCACAGCTTATGCTGGATGCGGGCTGGGAGGGTAGAAGCCAGTGACTTGTGTGGAGTTGGGTCAGGGTGGGCTCTGGTCAGACAATGTACAGATGACGATGCAGCTATAAGGAATGAGAGAGGGACAACCCTGCCTCCCCCATTTCCTGCCAACCTCTGGAAAGACAGAGCTGAGCCAAGACTATATATCAAGACAGAGTCGGCTCCATTTCTAGGCCGCTAGTAAGAGGGCAGTTTCTGGCCAGTACCCTGGGCAGGTGGCTCCCAGGAAAGCTGCTGGCCTTTTGCTGCCGGTTATGACCACAGCCATTCCCTGGGGGGCCATAAAAGACTCATCTGAAGTACTTTATCCCATCAGTGCCCCCCTGCCCTTCCTGCCCAGCATGGCTCCAGGAAGCAGCCAGGGAAAGGGCCAGTTCAGCCCCCTGGGAAACTCTGTTCCACTTCTGATAAGGATTTAAACAGGTTGCTAAGCAGGCTCCCTAATTAATCTTTTGTTTTTGTGTATTTGTACTTTTTTTTAACCTATAAAGAAAATACATGTCATCCACAGGAAATCTGAAATGTACAGAAAACTATAAAGAAACAAGGAAATGCACCAACATCCAGAGCAGAGACTAGCACTGCTGCTAACATGTTAACATGTTGACTTTTCACGGAAAAGCAGAAGCTTTTAAAAACTCCATGCAGAGCCAGGCGTGGTGGCACATGCCTGTATCTTGGGAGGCTGAGACAGGAGAATCGCAGGTTGGAAGCCAGCCTCAGCAACTTAGGCTCTCAGCAACCTAGCAAGACCTTATTTCCAAATAAGAAATAAAATTGGGCTGGGAGTATAGCTTGGAGGTAGAATGCCTCTGGGTTCAATCCCCAGTACCACAAAACAACAAACAAACAAACAAAAAACATGCAGAGCCAGGCATGGTAGCACATGCTTGTAGTCCCAGCACTGGAGAGGCTGAGACTGGAGGATCCCATGTTCGCAGTCTGCCTCAGCAACTTAGTGAGACCCTGTTTCAAAATAAAAGAATAAAGTAGGGCTGGGGGTGTAGCTCAGAAGTAGAATGCCCCTGGGTTCAATCTCCAGTACCACAAAAAAAAAAAAAAAAAAAAAAAAAAAAAAAAAACCAACAACAAAAAAACTCCATGCAAACATTCATGTCAAAGGTTGCCTGGGATTCCCGGGAAGTGGAATTATTATTATTTTTTTGTGTGTGTGGTACTGGGGGTGGAACCTAGGGGCCTTCTACCTCCAGGATATACCCCCAGCCTTATTTTATTTATTTGGAAACAGGGTCTTGCTAAGTTGCTGAGAGCCTCACTAAGTTGATGAGGCTGATTTCAAACCTGTGATCCTCCTGTCTCGGCCTCCCAAGTACTGGGATTACAGATGTGAGTCACCATGTCCAGCTGGAATTAATTTTTTGAAGAAAATATATCTGAGCCAAGTGGATTTGGAGTGCAAGGATTTTGAGGCACCCCCAGGTTAGGGTGTGTAGGCCTAAGTGTCTGGGCCTTAAGCCTGTGGGGTGCAGTGTGGCTTCCCGGAGCCTACCAGAAGGCTTCAGTCAGATTTCCTTCTCTACATACTTCCTGGCAGGAACACTTTCATGCTTGGCCGGCCTGCATGGTGGTAAGTGGAAGTCAAGGGCTGAGGATGAGCGGAGAGGCAGCAGATGCTCCCCAAAGAGAAGAGTGCCCCCACTGGGCCAAGCTGGAATTGGCTGGCCTGGTTCCCCTTTTTCTGTGGGGAAGGGGGCCTGTGCCTGGCCCTGAAGAATTGCAAGTGAACAAAGATTGCCCAGGAAGGTGGGGATCTCTGTGCAGGCTGATGAGGACCCTTTGGAGAACAGTGCCTTAGAGGCAGGACCAGGTGAGTGTGGAATGCCACCATGCCCACCCCTCACTCTGGTTCTGTAGGGTTCATGAAAATGGTGCCAGGAGGCAGCAGATATAGGGGCCACACTAGCTGGCTGGGCACAGCCATCACATGGGGAGGCCAGGTAGCCCACCATCCTTCACCCAGCACAACCTCTGAAAGGCTTCTTCCTGCACAGGTTACTGGAGTAGGGCCAGGTGGGGGGCTTGGAACACCACCCTACTCCAAGTAGGAGTTTCTCCAACAACTCTCACCCAGTAGCAAGGCCTCCACACCTACTGGAGCTATTTATTGTTTGGAGATGAATCTAGGGCTAAGTGTTTGCTAAGCACCATGCTAAATGGTCTATGTGCACCACCACATTTAAACCCTACAAAGTAGGTCCCACCACTGCCGCTGCCCTCTCCCCCCCAGTTTGCCAATGAGCAAACTGAGAGGTTAAATGAGTAACTCAAGGTTGCACAGCTAGCCAGTCACCCGCTAGAATCCAAAGGAGGTCTAATTCCAAGTCAGAGTTCGGAACGCTATTTCTGGCTGTTGTTGCTGGGAGGCCCCATGCAGAAGCCACCTGGACACTTCAGCTGGATGGCTACTGCAGGAGTCCACCAAATCTCTCTGAAGGCCCTGCTCTGAGGACAGAAGAAAATGTATTCCTGCCAGGTTGGTGGCACACGCTTGTAATCCCAGTACTTGGGAGGTTGTGACAGGAAGATCGAAGGCTCGGGGCCAGTCTCAGCAACTTAGTGAGGCCCTCCAAAACTTAGTGAGACCCTGTTTCAAAATAAAGAATAAAAAATAGGGCTGGGAGTGTAGCTCAGAGGTAGAATGCCCCTGGGTTCAATTCTGGGTACTACCCCCCCCCCCCAAAAAAAAATCATGTGCCAAAGGAGAGCCCATATCCCAGACAGGCAGGTGCCAGCTGTCCCCCGTTCTTGGGGTGCTCTAAAGTGGTGGCTTTGGGTCAGAGTGGGGTGGCGGCCCAGTCAGGGACTCTTGACCACTGATTTCGGAGCCGATGAACCAGCACCTAGAGGCGGCAGAGGCAAGAACACGGTGGGATTAAACGCAGACCTGGCAGCTTCCCCTGCTTCGGTCCCTAGAGGTAATGGCGGTTCTTCCCGCTGGGAAGGGGCAGGAGGAGGGGCGGCTGGAGGGTCGTGAGCGGATGCGGGGTGCAAGCCGGGGCCCAGGCGCCAGCTCCCACCTGGGCCGGCCCCGAGGGCGCTGGTTGGCTCCCAGGGAGCGCCGCTCGTCCTATCGCGTACCTGCATGGTTGCCAGGCAACTGGAACTGAGTTGTAACACCTTGGCAGCGCCGGGGTGGTGTTTTTATTTCCTGGCTGCTCTGAGTCTCTCCTAAGAAGTTGTACAAGGAGGGAGTTTGGTTTCTTTCTCCAAAGAGATCAGGTCGTACTCCCGCCCACTCCCGGTCCCCAGCTCCCAGCCACCAGCCACCAGCCCAGCGGTCTCCCGCCAGACCTGTGATCCTGCGGTTCACTGCTGGGGCACAGAAGGGGCTTGGAGGGCTCTTTAGGGCTCATTTATTTTGAGAAAGTCATCCTCAGCCCGGGCGTGGTGGCGCACGCTTGTAATCCCAGCATGTGGGAGGCTGAAACCGGAGGATCCGGGTTCGCGGCCGGCCTCAGCTGCTTAGTGAGGCACTCTGCAACTTAATGAGACCCTGTTTCAAAATAAAGAATAAAAAATAGGACTGGGGGTGTAGCTCGAAAGTAGAACGCCCTTGAGTTCAATCCCCAGTACTGCAAAAAAAAAAAAAAAAAAAAAAAAGTCATCCTCAGGGAAGCTGGGGACTTCCGCCTGAGACATGATGGTTGATCCAAAAAGAACCCTGAAAGTGGAGAAGAGCAGGCTCCTGAAGTCACCAGAGTCACCACCAGAGTGGGTCTCAGAACAACCTTGGGGTGGCCAGAGGGGTTGGGGCGCGTTTTGGGCCTGCCTTCTAATTCTTCACACCCGTTATCTGGGTGTTCCCCAAATCTTAGTCTCTGCCTCACACCTTCCTGGTGTATCACCCATCTGTGTGCCACCTGCACTATTTTTTCACTTTCTTTTTTTTTCTTCTGTAGATTGACCTACTTTAGCTTAAATAAATGTATTTTAAAAAGAAACTTGATAACACTTCTGTAAACGGATACTCAGTATCATTTGCCATAAATAGAAAGTAACTGCAAAAATAAACACAGAGAAACAAAACATTACATTTTGGCCCGTGGAGGCTGATCTAAGAGGGCTGTAATGGTAATGAAATACCTGCTTAGTAAGCACTCACTCTGCACCAGATACTAGCTAAGCACAAGCACTTTGCATGGATTAACTCATTGGCTCAGGTTATTAATGTTCCCATTTCACAGATGAGGAAATGAGGAAATTTATGTTCAGAGAAACCAAGGACACATAGACACAGAATGATGAGTTAAGATTCAAAGCTGAGTCCCTCCAAAGGTGGAGCTTTTTCTTTTTCTTTTTTTCTTTTCTTTTTTTTTTGTGGTACTGGGGATTGAACCCAGGGACATTATATCTCTGAGTTACACCCCCAGCCCTCTAAAAAGAGGGTCTCACTAAGTTGCTGAGGCTGGCCTCGAACCTGTGATCCTCCTGTTTCAGCCTCCCAAATACTGGGATTTCAGGCATGTGGCACCACCATGCCTGTTTTTTTGTTTGTTTGTTTGTTTGCTTTGTTTTTTGTACTGGGGATTGGACTTTGGCAAGAAGCATTCTACTTCTTGCCTACACCCCCAGCCCTTTTAATTTTATATTTTGAAACAGGGTCTTGCTAACTTGCTAAGGGCTTCACTAAGTTGCTGAGGTTGGCCTTGAAACTGCAATCCTCCTGTCTCAGCCTCTCTAGTACTGAGACTGTAAGCATGCACTTTTGTGACCTCTACCGTGTCCCTGCGTGGTGTCACCCCTGGCTCCTTGCCCTGGGAATTAGCTAGTGACCCTTTCTAGGACTGGGACAATGCCTTGAGCCCCAGCTTTTGCCTGGTCTCAAGGAGTACAACCCTTTAGATGCTCTCACAGATAAACTGCACAGCCCTGGGAAGATCTTATTTTATTGCTCAGAGACAGGTTCAGCGAGGCTAAGTCTGCTACTCAAAGTCACAATGCAGCTGAGTGGCAAGGCCAGGAGGTGGGTCCTGTTTCCCTCTGCAGGCTAACACTCTCTTTCACCTCTTTGTAGCTCATTCAACCTCACACAGAGAGAAGAATCTTTCATTCTTAGCAACTCTTACAGCAGATCTGAACCTTCTTCTCCCAGGGAACCAATCTCCACCTGGGGAGAAGAGGCATTGTTGAACCTTGATTAGGCTGCGAGCAGATGCTCCTCGGAGTGGAGCCTGGTCTCTGGCACCCTAGTCTTTTTCAGATGGGCAAAGACCCCCAGGCCTCCCCACAACTCAGCCAAACCCCTGCACCACTGGGCAGGGATGTTTGGTTTTATTATCTGCCCTCCTGAAAACATAGTCAGTCATTCTCTATCAAAACAAGCAACTGCATTTCTCACCCTAGAGCTGGCTCATTCTTACCTGGGAGAAAAAGAACAAGGGCACATTTGGAGAGGGAGGAAAATCATATGTTATTTTTAAAACGCATTTTGAGTGAGTGCTGAATAGAGTTCAAGAAAATTGCTTTAAAGACCCGTTCTCCGCAGGAATGGTGTTTCTCATGGCTCCCAAGTATTTGGAAACTTAATTGCACATTTGTACCGGCTACTGTTTTTATTTCTTTCTGGTCTCAGAGGTGGGCTTTGAAGATTGTGCTCTTGCTGTAATGGTTTTCTTTATCTCAAATAAATTTTGCA
The DNA here is from genome assembly GCA_004027655.1 of Graphiurus murinus. Classification (NCBI taxonomy): domain Eukaryota; kingdom Metazoa; phylum Chordata; class Mammalia; order Rodentia; family Gliridae; genus Graphiurus; species Graphiurus murinus. The sequence continues at coordinate 17,386 of PVLC010030799.1, forward strand.
CACCTGCAAGGTAGAGCTGCTTGAAAGAAACTGTGTCAGAATTGGTTCTCTATTTAATAAATCTGTAAATGTCCCAGGGTTCGCTGAGATGATGTGACATTAACACTTCGAGTCTCCTGCAACAGGGGTGCAAGCCTAATCCCCTTCACCCCAAAAGGGCTGCACTTTCTGCTGATACTCTGAACCACATTACATAGCCTCAGCACTCATCTTTGCTGAAATCTTTTTCCTACCCCAAGCTAGAAGCCATTTGAGAGGAGGAGACTGATTTCTGTGTGGGTGTTTAGGGCCTTTTAGGCCAAGATGCTAATAAGAGGCTTTTAGGTTAATTGTGGAACCACAGCTCCCCACTGCTAGGGACTTCCTCGACCTCCTGTACCATGTCTTTTCGAAGAACTAAAAAGTCCCTTTGGGGTCAGAACTGTGTAGAAAGCAGGGTAGCAGTTAGACTGCCGTGCTTGGGGTTGGAGGAGCTAACGATCAGAGTGTCAGGGGACTCCAAGCTTGTGCATGACCCCCTCTGGGCCTCTGGGGTTCTTTACTAGGAATGCTGTAGTGGAAGGCCTAACTGCTTGGCCTCCAGAGGCTGGTGATCCTGAGTTCCAATACAGATTCCACTGCTCTCCAGCTACTGAAGATGCTAGGAAATCCTTTTGTCCCCCCCAGGCACCAGGCATGGGCATGCAAGGCTGACCCATGCTGTGACACCACTGGGTTCCTGCCCTCTGGCTTTAGGTTCAGCCAAAGGAAGTCCCTGGCAGGGAATCAGAGGGAAAAAGTGAGTGCAGGCACCAGGTCTCAGCTTCTCCTCTGGGAAGGGGGCCTTCTCCTCTGTTCTGGATCTGATTTCTGGTCCTTTCCCTTGCCCCTTCAGACCTAGCAGTGGTAATGTCAGTGGTTTCTTTCCTGTTATTGATTATCCATGTGGATTCTCTAGGTCCTGCCCACATCTTTAAATTCTCTCTCAACCCCCCCCCCCCCAGGAAGTTCCTTTTTTTCCCTCTAGGTACTGGTGATTGAACCCAAGTGTGCTCTAGCTCTACCACCAAGCTATACACCCCATTCATTCATTCATTCATTCATTTATTTGTTTAATTTATTTTTTGTGGCACTGGGGAGGCATTCCACCTTTGAGCTATACCCCCTTTCCTATTTTATTTTTTGTGATACTAGGGATTGAATCCAGAGGCATTCTGCCTCTAAGCTACACCCCAACCTTGAACCGAAGATACTCCTGTCTCAGCCTCCTAAGTATTGGGATTACAGGTGTGCACCACCATGCCAAGTTAAAACAGTCTTGCTAAATTGCCCAGGCTGGCCTTGAATTTGCTCTCCTCCTATCCTCCTTGCTTAGCCTTCTGAGTAACTGGGATTACAAGTGTGTACCACAGTGCTTGGCCAGGAAGGGTGTTTAGATCAGGAAGCAGGACTTTGGGAATGTGTAGAGGAGGAATTCCTATCTTGGTGTTTGCAGGTGGACCTCAGCACATGCCCAGACCTTCTGAAATTGTGTGATGCTGTGGCTAGGAATGTCAGGCTTTGCGGTCAAACCTGACTACTCTGAATCCCAATCTGCCACTTTCTAGCTATTCCTT
>PVLC010030800.1:0-12148 GCA_004027655.1 Graphiurus murinus
CATCAAAGTCAATCACTAAACTGACTTTGAGAAGGAGGGAAGAGGAGGGAGTGGGGCGGGAATTGGGGAAGGGTTAAATGAGAAATGTGTGCATGGATGTCTTTACCTATACTAGCTTGTACCTAACAAAGATGTGTAATTACAATGCACCAAATAAGGGAAAGATGAAAAATAAATAAATAAATTTAAAAAAAAAGAAGAAGAAGAAATGGAGTGCACGGACCTTACCGATTCCTAATGGCCTTGCCATTAGGCCATTTGTCCAGTCACATGTCTATACAGTTATTTATTCTTTGTCAAACATAAGCACAGCCAGGTATGGTGGTACATGCCTATAATCCCAGTACTTGGGAAGCTGAGACAGGAGGATCACAGGTTCAAGGACAGCCTCAGCAAGCAGTGATACTCTCATCAACCTAGCAACACCCTGTTTCAAAATAAAAAATAAAAATCGGGCTGGCAATGCAGCTAGGATATAGAATGCCCCTGGGTTCCATGAACAAAACAAAACACAAAAAAACTAAGCACAAAAACAGATTTTTTTTTCAGTACTGGGGATTGAACCCAGGCACATTCTACCTCTGAGCTACACCACCAGCACTATTTTCTTTTATTCTTTATTTTGAAACAGGGGCTCACTAAGTTACAGAGGACCTCACTAAGTAGTTGAGGCTGGCTACAAACCTGCAATTCTCCTGTCTCAGCCTCCCAAGTGCTAGGATTATAAGCATGTGTCACCATACCTGGCTCTTGAGTCTTCATTTCTGAAGGCTACTGTGTCATGGAAAACTTGGATTAAGGAACTTAGTTATGCTTTTCTCTTGTTAAGCTGTCCTTTGTTATGAGAGTGCAGCCCCCTGTGATGGGTATATCACACCATTTCTGCCTATGTCAGCATTCTCAATGCTATGACCTAAAATACTTGACAATCACAATTTAGAAGAAGGAGATCTATTTGCTCACAGTTCTGGAGATTTCATGGGTTCAGCCTATATTAGACCAGGTGAAGTGTGCAGAGCTCAGGGCATGGTGTGGGGAGCAGAAAGAGAAACTACAAGAGCTCTTCTCTCATCCCACCTAGGAAAGAGGGAGGGAGGGAGGGAGAGAGAGAGAGAGAGGGAGAGAGAGAGAGAGAGAGAGAGAGAGAGAGAGAGAGAGAGAGAGAGAGAGAGAGAAAGAGAGAGAATATGAGAATGAAAAGGGGGGTCCATGTATATATATAAAATAGTCTCCAAGGCCACACCCCCAGTGATCCATCTCCTGTAGTCATACCCTGCCTCCCTGCCTTCCTGCCTTACTATACAATAAATCCATTAATCCACTAATGGATTTATGCACAGACTAGAACCCTCATAATTCAATCATTTACCTCCAAACATCCTCTCATCAATATCCAAGCTCTTCCAAGAAACAACCCTCATCCAAATCCCAATGTTACCCTTACAGTGTACCATCAACTCCATCATATATAGACTACTCCAGAAGAGCAAGGAATGACTCATTTTAGTACTTTTTTCCTGCAGTACTTAGTCTAGAGCTTGGTACACAGAAGGTCTTCAAAACTGGCTGATGGGCCAAGGTTGTCCTTATTAATCTGTCTTTTGTTTTAGGGGTCTGTTCCAACTAAAAACTTCCAAGGCTGAAGAAGAAGTTCTTTTTCCTTCCTACAGCTGCCACACCATATGCTCCTGTTCCTGGGACGCTCTGGTTTGATTTTCATCACCTTCCCAGTTGCCTTAGTCTCATTTAGAGTGTTAGGCCAGATCATTGGCATCTGATTCTGGTTGGGCACTAGACACTGAGGTCACCTGGGAAGTGTTAACAAACTAGGCTTGGGCCCCACCTCCAGAGAGTCAGATATAATAAGATGGGGTGGAGCCAGTAAAGGTAATTTAAAAAAACTTAGTAAGTGATTATAAGAATCCCTAATTAAATGGCCTTTGAGGTCCCTTCAAGTTCTCATGATCAATGAGTTTTTGTTTTTTATTTTTCCAGTACTGGAGATTGAACTCAGGGGCATTCTACCTCTGAGCTATACCCCCAGTCCTATTTTTTGATCTTTTATTTTGAAACAGGGTCTCACTAAGTTGTGGAGTGCCTCACTAGGTAGCTGAGGCTGGCTTCGAACCTGGATCCTCCGGTCTCAGCCTCCCAAATGCTGGGATTACAAGCATGCACCATCATGACTGGCAATGAGTTGTTTTTTGTTTTTGATTTTTGTACTGGGGATTGGACCCAGGGACATTCTACCTCTGAGCTACACCCCCAGCCCTTTTTACTTTTTATTTTGGAACAAGGTCTCCCTAAAGTGCTGAGGGTCTTGTTAAATTACTGAGACTGACCTCAAACCTGCAATCTTCCTATCCCAGACTCCCAAGTATGGGGATTATAAGCATGCACCATCATGTCCAGCAGGCAGTGAGCTTTGATTGGCCAGGTTAATGAAGTAGAAACTCTATCATATTGTTTTGGGAAAATAGAGTATATCAATTATTTCCAGGAGTATACAGTTCAATTCTGGGTTCTCAAGGGAAAAAAATAAAGACCTTTTCTCCAACCTCTGGAAATATCCTGGATCCTTTCACTCCTTCCCATTAATGGTCCTCTCAGGACTTCAAGTGATTTCACAGATGGAGAAACTGAGAATAGAAAAAGTCCTACAGACGGTCTTGTAGGCAGAATCTGTAGTAGGCAGTCCTGTGGGATTTTTTTCATTTGTTTGTTTGTGGTACTGGGGCTTGAATCCAAGGGCACTCCATCTCTGAGCTACATTCTCAGCTCTATTTTTTTTTAAACTTGGAAATAAGTTCTCTCTAAGTTGTGGAGGACCTCACTAAATTGATGAGGCTGGCTGCGAACCTGTGATCCTTCTGTTTCAGCCTCCCAAGTACTGAGATTACAAGTGAGCACCACCATGCCTGGCTCAGCCCTGTGTTTTTAATGATTCTGTTCACTGAACATCTTCTGTGTAAGAGGAGCTTCTGGACGGTGAGAATGGGTGGAAAGCCTGCAAATTGAAAAGCTTATCAGGATTGGAAGCAGGAAAAGCAGATGGAAGAGAGACTGCCTTGATCCCTGGAGCAGTCTCTTCAGCTACCTGTACCTGCTGCAAGAACACCAGTCCTGCTGTCTGCCACCCTACAATGACCTCAGCCCTCTGATTCTTTGCAGTCTGTCTGTAACTGCAAGATCCCCCAAAGGTGGTTCCACCCTCCTGCTGTGGTTTTCCAGAAGCAGCAGCAGCAAAGACAGCAACAGAAGCTAGGAGTTCATTCATGGGGAGCAAAAAGGGGTGTCACTGGTAGGTTGGCAGCAGGAGGGGAGGGGCTGGCTGCAGAGAAGTTGAGCCTGTCACCCCAGTGCCTGCTCGAGGGCCACCTCTGGAGACAGAGGCACATTAGAGTTAAATAGCACATGAGTTTTTCAACAGCTCATTCATCCCACCTTTAATTCAGTGGTGAAATATTGTCTGGGTGTACTTGAATCACCTTCAGAAGCTTGTAAAACACCCCTGAAGAGATTAAAGTGATTCCCCCTGAGAAATCTGTGACTTAATGATAGTTCAATAAGGAGTGGAAACACAAACACTGCCACATAAAAGAAAATAATGATTTCCTCCTCCTCAGAGGCAGATGTGGGCACTGTAGAAGCATAGCAACAAGGAATGGTCTCCAGGAAGATGGAAAATATCACAGGCTTCCAGACTGGGGCTTCTTCTTCATCCCCTGGGTTCAGGGCTCTCTGTCTTGGGGACCCTGACTTACTCTCATCTTTGACTCATTATGAAATATACAGACTCACTGTGTGTGTGTGTGTGTGTGTGTGTGTGTGTGTGTGTGTGCGCGCGCGTGTGTGTGTGTAGCTAGAGAGTGAACTCAGGGGCATACCCCTTGCCCTATTTTATTATTTTGTTGTTGTTTCTTTCTTTTCTTTTCTTTTTTTTTTGTGGTGCTGGGGATTGAACCCAGGGGCATTATACCTCTAAGTTACACCCTCAGCTCTATTTTTTATTCTTTATTTCTTTATTTTGAAACAAGGTCTCACCAAGTAGCTGAGGGCTTCACTAAGTAGCTGAGGCTGGCTATGAACTTGCTATCCTCCTGTCTCAGCCTCTCAAGTACTAGGATTACAAGCATGTGCCACCATACCAGCTTTATTTTTTATTTGGAAACAAGGTCTTGCCAAGTTGTTGGAGTTCTCACTAAGTTGCTGAGACTGGCTTTGAACTTATGATCCTCTTGTTTCAGGCTCCCAAGTATTCAGTTTTGGATCTCTTTTCTCACATTTAAGACAGCCCAAATTTCAAACTTTTAACTAAATAGCCTCATATGTACCAGAGCTCAGATGTGGGTGCTAGCTAGTTCTGCTTTGTTTTGTTTTGTTTTGTTTTGGTACTGAGAATTGAGCCCAGGGTGGGGTTCTACCTCTCAGCTACTCCAAGCCCTTTTTATTTTGAAACAGGGTGTTGCTAAGTTATTACACACTGAGCTTGAATCTATGATATTCCTGTTTCAGCCTATCATGCACTAGGATTACAGGGGAGTGCCACCATGCCTGGCTTTCAGATGTATTTTCATATGCTCTTATCTTCCAAAAGTATGAGATGCTGCCTTACAGTTATTAGAGCCTCAAACAAAAGTGACTCCATCTTCACCAGAAATTCCCAAGTCTTGCTCAGTGCACCCTTCATTCTGCTTCCCGAAATGTCCCTGCTGTCTTGCCCAAGACTTGCCTAATAAGCCCCTCTGCTTGTAGGAAAATCCCATTATCCTGCTCAACGCTGATGTAACACCCCCCTCTCATTGGCAATTGTTAACCATCACTCTCCTCACCCTGCAGACTCTCCCCTTAACTACTCCCTTGGCAATAGCTAACTGCCACTCCCCCTCCCTGTAAACAACCTATATAATCTTCTAGTCTGTAAACAGACATGGGCTCCAGCCTTTCCTGGAGACCCCTCAGCAGGTTTTACTCTAATAAAGCCTGTAGTGCTGTTAAGCCATCTCCTTCCTCCCTGAACCTTTCATCTGTTTCATAAAGGAAAGGAAATGGGTTAAATGAGAAATACTCTCCCTATAGAAGTAAAACACTACTTGCTCATTGCAAATTTCATTTTTCTGTCTTTTAAATAGCAAGAAACCAAGCTCATAGATGTCTCAACAGCTTTATTTTTTGTTCATTCTATATTGGGCTCCATTATTGAAGCAATCTTTATTGGCAGTCATTGTTCTACCAATAAAATTTTTAGCAGTTTATTTATTTTTTTAATCTCCCTAACAGAACAGAATTGAGCACATTACTCTCTCAGGTTAATCTGAAACATGGAGGTGGAGGGTAGGGTGGATACCATATTCCTAACTGGATTTTGTGTTGACAGATTCCCAGATTACTCTTCACTCACTTTAAGCACAGCCAGGTTTCTACAAAGGTTTAGGATACAAGGGACACAGGAGGCTCCCCAATGGTCCAGCTGTCACTTCTTTCTTTCTTTTTTTTTTTTGTATGGTACTGGGATTAAATCCAGAGGAACTCTACTATTGAACTACATCCCCAGCCCTATTTTATTCTTTATTTTGAAACAAGGTCTCACTAAGCTGTGGAGGACCAAAGTTTTTGAAGCTGGCTGTGAACCTGCCATCCTACTGTCTCAGTCTCCCAAGTACTGGGGTTACAAGTGCACGCCACCACACCTGGCTCCCTAGCCCTTTTTATTTTATTACAGGGTCTTGCTAAGTTGCCCAGGGTAGCCTCAAACTTATGGTCCTCCTTCCTTACCTTCCCGCATTGTTGGGACTGCTACTTCTGTCATTCCACTGCATCATGGCATTGTATCTCCAAACTCCCAGAACTGTATACTAGGAACTTACTAAGGATTTGGGCTTGTGTTAGTCCAGTTTAAGAACTGTGATGATAAATAGCATTAAAAAATTGAAGGGAAAATGTATGCAGTATTGAGGTAGACACAGCCCCCACCCTTCACTGTCCCATTCCAGTGGGACCAGTATAAATCCTCCGCTGGGGTTTCCCTAGTGGGTCTGGAACACTAAGCCTTTACTCTAGGACAACTTCTGCTCCTGTGGGGGAAACAGTCTACTATTGAGGATCCCTGATGGAACCAGACAGATCAAGTTCCTGCCCTTGGGGACATCTCAGGCTAAGGAGGAAAGAGTACAGCACAGCCCCGTAGAAGAAGTGCAGGGCATGCTTGCCAGACAGTGCAGGGTTCTAAAAGTACCTTGCTCTTAGCCTTAGTGATGTGGGACACAGTAGTCATTTACTACCAGCCAAATCATATAGCTCACAAAAGCAGATTCTCTACAAATTGAGAGGGAACAACTAAAGTGAAACAGTAAAGAATGTCTGGAAATTGATCTTCCTGTAGGGCCAGCTGATAAGCTGACTATTATGTGACTTAAAAATCTAAGAAGTCTCTTCAAAGAGAAAATCAGTAGCTATGGATTTAGCAGGAGTATGTTGGGAGCCATCTTGGCCTGCATGCTGAGATCACCATCGCAGACTGGCTCAGCTGTGTACATTGTACTTGGCTGTGTGGAATTTGTTTGCAAACAGACACACTTCCACAGACTGGAGGGGATTGATGAACAGTGCAGACTTTGATGTCTTCTTCATTTCCCATTAGTGTTTACCCTTCCCTAAAGCCTAACTCATGATAGCCCTACTGTCCCCTATCTTAATCCATGATCGCCTTGCTGCCTTCTGTAAATTTAATCATTTATTATGATGTTTTGTTAATCCTTCAATAAAAGAAAAACACTGGCTGCAGGATTACAAGCCTTTTCTGACGTCTCCCGAGCCACCTCATTTCTCTAATAATTGTTGCGGGGTGACCCACAGAGACACACCAGACTCCAAAGTGCCAAAGAGGTTGCTTCATTCACCAGCTGGGGCAGACAGCACTCAGAGGTACCACTGTGCTGAATGTTTTCTTCAGTGATAATTATATACCTCTTGGTGACAGAGTTGGTGGTATGGAAAGGTTAGGTATTCATAGCTACAAAAAAAATCATTATATCATCTAACAAACATCTTAGATATTATCTTTATGGTGGAGGCAACTTTCTCCTATCGTTCACAAGCAGATTACAGAAGCAGATAATTGCAGTTAAAGTTCTTTGCCACCTTCTGGTTTAGTTATGGGATGCCCTGTTGACCTTTTAGGCAAGAAACTGAGGGCACTTGCTTAAGGCTTCTGCCTAGAAGGGACATGTCACCTCAATACCTCATAATAATAATAATTTTTTCTAAAAATCATCCTGACTCCAAGTCATTTCATGTGTGGAGACTCCTAACAGCAGCCACTTTCCGTGGCGGCTAGTGCTCACCACAAGTGGCATCTAACTTGGGACAGGAAACCTGAGAGTTTCAATAAATCTCTTGTATCCCTTCAGCTGTGAAGGTCATGACCAGATTGGAAGGGAACCTCAACAGTTGGGTAACAATGAGGAATAATTTGTCTCATATGGTGTATAATTTTAATATGCTTTGCTGCTTGATTGAATGGGGGGAACTATTATCAGTCAGCCAGCAGACTATAAAAGAGATAATGTCTACATACCCTGTTGCATACCTTATTATTCAAGGTCCTGGTCCAAATAATTTGCAGCAAATTTTAAGAGAACATGCTCCTTTTGATTTTAATTTTTTTTAAATCTACTTTTATTTATTTAATTTAATTTTTTTTTTTTTTTTTTTTTTTTTTTTTTTTTTTTTTTTGCGGAGATTGAACCCAGGGGCATTCTACCTCAGAGCTATACCCCCAGTCCTAGTTTTTATTCTTTATTTTGAAACAGTGTCTCACTAAGTTACGGAGTGCCTCACTAAGTAGCTGAGGCTGCCTGCGAATCCCGATCCTCTGGTCTCAGCCTCCCAAGTACTGGGAGAAAATCTATTTATTTAAACTGTGGATAATACCAATTTTTAAAATATGCTCCATTTGCTTGCCATAATAATAGCATGTTACACACTTATTTTGCATATTTTTCAGTCCCATTTGGTTTTCTTTTTTAAATTTTTACTTATTTATTTATTTTTTTTATTGGTGCATTGTAATCATACATCTTTGTTAGGTACGAGCTAGTAAAGGCATACATGCACACATTACTCATTTAACCCTTTCCCAATTCCTGCCCCACTCCCTCCTTCTCAAGTTCAGTTTAGTGATTGACTTTGATATGTTTGTGAAAGTACATCATGTGTATTAGGAAGTTCCCCCCTGCCCCCAATCATCTTCAGTTAGGTCAAATTCTTTGTTCACCTAAGTAAGGTTTCTCCTTCTTCATCTGGAGTCCCTCTTGTGTCCCATTTTCTCCCTAGCTTCCACATATTAGGGAGAACATACGATTTTTTACTTTTTGTGATAGGCTTATCAAACTTAACATACTGTTTTCCAGTTCCATCCATTTCCCTGCAAATAACATGATTTTGTTCTTCTTTATGGCTGAGTAAAATTCCATTGTGTACATGTCCCATAGTTTTGTAATCCATTCATCTGTCGATAGACATCTTGGCTGATTCCATAGTTTGGCAATTGTGAATTGTGCAGCTATAAACATAGATACACATGCATCAGTCTGATAGTTTGGTTTCCATTCTTTTGGGTAGATACCCAGAAGTGATATTGCTGGATCATATGGTAGGTTCATTCCCATTCATCTGAGGATCCTCCATATTGTTTTCCAAAGTGGTTGCACTAATTTGCAATCCTACCAGCAATGTATTAGGGTTCATACTTCTCCACACCCTCGCCAGCATTTGTTGTCGTTTATGTTCTTGATGATTGCCATTCTGATTGGAGTTAGGTGAAATCTCAAGGTAGTTTTGATTTGCATCTCTCTGATTGCTAATGATGTTGAACATCTCATACATTTATTGGCCATTTGTATTTCTTCTTTTGTGAAGTGTCTATTTAGATCCTTTGCCCATTTTTTGATTGGGTTATTTGTTTTCTTAACTGTGAGTTTCTTGAGTTCTCTGTATATCCTAGATATTAGTCCTCTATCAGAAGAGTAGCTGGAAAAATTTTTCTCCCACTCTGTGGGCTCTCTGTTGAGGTTCTTGATAGTTTCCTTTGCTGTGCAGAAGCCCTTCAGTTTAATGCAATCCCATGTATTGATCTTCCTTTGAGTTGCTTGTGCTTTTGAGGTCTTATTGAGAAAGTTTTTACTTGTGCCTCTGTGTTGAAGTGTTGGGCCTATGCCCTCTTCAAGTAGCTGCAAGGTCTCTGGTCTGACTTCCAGGTCTTTGATTCACCTTGAGTTGACTCTTGTACAGGGTGAGAAAGTGGGGTTTATTTCCATTTTCCTACATATGGTCAACCAGTTTTGCTAACACCATTTGTTAAAGAGGCTATCTTTTTTCCAGTGTATATTTTTGGCTCCTTTGTCAAAAGTCAGTTGACTGTAAGCACGTGGGTCTGTTTCTGAGTCTTCTATTCTGCTCCATTGGTCTATGTGTCTGTTTTTGTGCCAATACCATGCTGTTTTTGTTACTGTGGCCTTGTAGTAGAGTTTGAAGTCAGGTGTTGTGATATCTCCTGCATAGTTCTTGTTGCTAAGAACTACTTTGTCTGTCCTGGGTTTTTTGTTGTTCCAAATGAATTTAAGGACTGATTTTTCTGTCTGTGAGGAGTGACCTTGGTAATTTCATGGGTGTTGCATTGAATCTATAGTCACTTTTGGGAGGATGGCCATTTTGATAATATTTATTCTGCCTATCCAAGAGCATGGTAGATCTTTCCATCTTCTAAGGTCTTCATCAGTTTCTTTTTTCAACTTTTTGTAGTTTTCCATATAGAGGTCTTTTACCTCTTTGGTTAGGTTTATCCCTAAGTATTTTATTTTTCGGGGTGCTTTTGTGAGTGGAATTGTTTTCTGGATTTCTTTTTCAATGGATATGGTTTGCATACAGGAATGCTTTTCATTTTTTAAGATTGATTTTGAGCCAGGCGTGGTGGCGCACACTTGTAATCCCAGCATTCGGGAGGCTGAGACTGGAGGATCCGGGTTCGAGGCCAGCCTCAGCTACTTAGTGAGGCACTCCACAACTTAGTGAGACCTGGTTTCAAAATAAAGTATAAAAAATAGGACTGGGGGTATAGATCGAAGGTAGAATGCCCCTGAGTTCAATCCCTAGTACCATACACACAAAAAAAGATTGATTTTGCATCCAGACACTTTGCTGAATTTGTTGATCAGTTCTATAAGTTTTTTGGCTGACTTTGTTGGACCTTCTAAGTATAGTATCATGTCATCTACAAAAAGGGATAGTTTTCATTCTTCTTCCCTATTTTTACTCCTTTGATTTCTGTCTCTTGCCTTATTGCTCTGGCTAGAGTCTCAAGTACTATGTTGAACAGAAGAGGTAATAATGGACATCCTTGTCTTGTTCCTGTTTTTAGTGGGAACTCTTGCAATTTTTCTCCATTTAATATGATATTGGCTGTGGGCCTATTGTATATTACCTCTATGATGTTGAGGTATGTTCCTTCTGTTCCGATTCTCTGCAGTGCTTTTAGCATGAATGGGTGTTGGATCTTGTCAAATGCTTTTTCAGCATCAATTGAGATGATCATGTGATTTTTTCTTTGATTCTGTTTATATGGTGAATTACATGGATTGTTTTTCATATGTTGAACCAGCCTTGCATCCCTGGGATGAACCCAACTTGGTCGTGGTGTATAATTTTCTTGATGTGGTTGTGAATGCGCATTGTTAGTATTTTGTTTAGCAGTTTTGCATCTAAGTTCATCAATGATATAGGCCTATAGTTTTTTTTTTTCTTGAGCTATCTTTATATGGCTTTGGTATTAATGTGATGTTGGCTTCATAGAATGTGTTTGGGAGGATCTCCTTTCTTTCTATTTCACGGAATAGTTTGAGGAGTATTGGGATTAGCTCTTCAATAAATGTTTTATAAAATTCACTTAGAAAACCATCTGGCCCTGGGCTTTTGTTTGATGGTAAACTCTTTATTGCTGTTTCTATTTCTTTGATTGTTATTGGTCGATTGGTTTTACTTTTCTCAAGATTTATATTTATTTATAACTAATTATATTGTGACCATTTTTTTAAACAAAAATAACTAAAAGTGTTCAAACATTTGGCATTCCAAATTATGCCACTCTAATTAAAAATTGAATATTAATAATTATATATATAAAAGTCAAATTAAAAAATTTGTTTATATCAAGTATTATTAAAACTATTATACAAACTAGATTTGTTTTTGTTTCTTTTTTTTTTTTATTTTATATTTTCTTTGTATATTTTTACAATTGTCTATTAATGTTACAAATACACAACTTATAATAACCTAAACAATGTTCTAATAGCCATTACTTAAAAAACAACTATATATATATATATATACATATATATATATATATATATATATACATACATATATATATTTTGGTACTGGGGATTGAACTCAGGGGCATTCTACCTCTGAGCTATACCCCCAGTCCTATTTTTTATTCTTTATTTTGAAACTGAGTCTCACTAAGTTGCAGAGTGCCTCACTAGGTAGCTGAGGCTGGCCGTGAACCCGGATCCTCGGGTCTCAGCCTCCCGAATGCTGGGATTACAAGCGTGCGCCACCACGCCCGGCTTATACCCCCATTTTTTATTCTTTATTTTGAAACAGGGTCTCACTAAGTTATGGAGTGCCTCACTAGGTAGCTGAGGCTGGCCGTGAACCTGGATCCTCTGGTCTCAGCCTCCCAAATGCTGGGATTACAAGCGTGCGCCACCACATCCAGCTTGTAATACTACTTTTTATTCTTTGTTCAGTCTACAGAATTGGATGGAAACAATTGATGTTTCACAAACAAGAAGTTCCAAAACTTTAATTACTAGCCTTTTCTCAAAAAACTAAAAGAAAGAGATGTTGGGAGCCATCTTGGCCCACACGGCTGAGATTACTGTCTCAGACTGGCTCAGCTATTGTATACAGTACTTGGCTGAGTGGAATTTGTCTGCAAACAGACAAACTTATGAGAACCAGAGGGGATTGATAAGCAGTGCAGACTTTGATGTTGTCTTTATTTCCTAGAAATGTTTACCGCTTCCCCAAAGCTTAACTGAAGACAGCCTTACTGTCCTTCCCTATCTGTTGCGCGCTTGCGTTT